>ML819796.1:85176-99145 GCA_009831015.1 Picea engelmannii | reverse complement strand
ATGTGGAGACAGATAGAAAGTGGAGCCAAGCATGAACAGACAGAAGCAGAAAAAAATTGCAAAACAGAGAAGAAGTGGTAAGCATTGAAATGTTTGTATTGTTGTAAGGTCTTATTCAAGTAAATATTTATAATCAGGGTGGTAGGGTGGTGCTAGGGACAAATGTTGTCCTCATATTTTCAAGTGGGTTCTTGAACACAGGGAGTTGTATCTTCCATCTGGTTGCAGCTAGAAAAACCAGGGTGGTAGGGTGGTGCAAGGGAGAACCATTGTTCTCTATTATACAGGTTGGTGCCTGTGTGACTGGAAGTTGGTGCTTCCATCCAGTTGGTGTTGGAACACTCAGGGAGTTGGGGATTCCTTCTCATGGGTGCTAGAGAAACCAAAGATTTCGTTCTCTCAACAAGTTGCATCTTGTTAAAGAAGAGGTTGTAGCCTCATCTTGAGTTGGTGCTCAAAGATTGATGATGTACATAACATAAAATATTGCCTATCATTATAAGAAGAAGAGGTTTTCTCTCTTTATAGGTTTCCTCATGAATATTTGTCTCTGTGTATACCATATGTGTGATTGATGTCTATTATTTCTATTTTTCATGTCTTGCATAATCTCGATGATCACTTGGATAAGATTAATAATATTTCAATAGGAATAAAATTGTTTAAGCACAGTAACAAATGATTCACTCCCCCCTCTCAGTTGTCTTAGTAATTTCAAAAATTGGTATCAAAGCTGGTTCCTTTTATCTAAGGGTAGATCCTAGAGATTAAACATGACTAGAAATGAAGGAACTTTGACCAATCATCCTCCTCTGTTTGATGGAACAATTTTTTCTTTCTGGAAGGTTATAATGAGAGCATACAATATGGCCTTAGGTGTTGATGTTTGGGATGTTTTAGAGACTGGATACACAAAACCTGTTGTGCTAGCTTCCAAAGATGATAAGTTAGAATTTAGTTTCAATGAAAAAGAAATGAATGCTATCTTGAGTGGGCTTGCTACAGCTGAATTTTTAAAAGTAATGCAGCTTGATTATGCCAAAGAGATGTGGGATAAACTCATTAGCAGTTATGAAGGAAATGAGAAAGTAAAAGATGCCAAACTTCAAACATATAGATTGAAATTTGAACAAATAAAGATGAATGAGGATGAAATAGTTAATAAATATTTCTTAATATTTGAGGAGCTTGTGAATGGCATGAAGGGTCTTGGTGAGAAGATTGAAGACTCATTTTTAGTTTAGAAGATTTTAAGATCTCTACCAAATATATTTAATCCAAAAGTTTCTGTAATAGAAGAACTAAATGATCTTAAGACTTTGTCTATTGATCAAATTCTAGGAAATCTAACTGCTTATTAAATGAGGATTAGTAAAGATAAACCCACCTCTAGAGAAGCATCATTTAAAGAAGATAAGAATGAGGATTCTGAGCCTGATGAAATTGAAGAAAAAATTGTGAGAAGACTAAAGAAAGGATCAGGCAAGTTTCCCTTTGAATTTTTTAACTGTGGAAAGATAGGTCACTTTTATTCTAAGTGTCCACACAAGAAGAAGGACCAGAATGTTGGAGGTGAAGAGAAGTACAAATCCAAGAGATTTGGTAAAAAGAAAAGTTTATGTGTAAACAATGATGACTCTTCAGAAGACACAGATAGTGATTCTGCTTGTGAAGATAAGGTTAATGACTTTATGCTTATGGCCAAAGAGGATTATGATAATAAAAGCATAGGAAGTGATGTTGATGATGAAGAATCTGTGGTTGACTTGGAACGAGAACTGATCAGTTCTCTAGAAGAAATTGATAGACTCAGATTTAAGAAGAAAAAGCAAAAAAAATTGTTGATACAGTTTGAGAAAGACAATAAAAAACCTGATGAAGACTTTGCCCTACTAAAAGTGGAATTAGAAGAGGCAAAGAAAATACAAGACAGTCTAAAACAACAGTTATCAGAAAAAGGGCAAGATGTGAAGCCTTGGAAGAAGAGGTAGTAAAAAACAGAAAAGAGATGGAGAATTTTAAAGCATTGTATCTCCAAAATCTTCCAAGCATTAAAGCCTCAACAGAACTAAATGACATTATGAGAAAACAGAGATCTCCTTTGTTGAAGATTGGTTTAGGCTATGTAAGTGGTTCAAGCAACAAACAACTAGAAAGCAAAGAGTCAGTAAAGATGATCAAGTTCCAAGTCAGCAGACAATCATACCATGTGAGTACTCTGCCACCAAAATATAATAAAGACAAGATGGTCCTTGATAAAAAACAAAGATATCAGAAGATGGAGCAAGAAATGCCAAGAAGAAGGCCATCCTTCAGGTACCAAAATTTCTTCCATGGTTACTTTTTTTACTGCTTTAATTTTCGTCATAAGATTGCAAATTGTCAAATTAAGTTTAGAGACATGCAACTGAGGAGGTTAAGAAATAAACAATCTTTGAAACATAGAACTAAACAACCAATGAGTAGACAAAGTTGCATTGATCACTTTGACCTATTGAACAATGAGCTCGAATGCTTTAACTATCATAACTTCGGCCACAAAGCTGTAAACTTCCATCTGAAGAATTACAAAGAAGATCCAAGGATAAAACCCTTAGCCAGAAATGCCAGCACATGGAAAAAGAAAGATAGTGAAAAATTGGGTCTAGTACTTTCAGCTTAAAAACAAAAAGACCCTTGGTATATAGACAGTGGATGTTCCAAGAACATGATTGGAGACAAGAATAAGTTGTTGTTTATGAGTAAAAGAAAAATAGGAAATGTGACCTTTGGAAATGATGAACCAAGTAAAATCAAGGGTAAAAGGATGGTGAGTTTGAGTAATGGTAAAGGAAAAGCCCATGATGCTCTACTTGTAGATGGGTTGAAACATAATTTTCTCAGTGTAAGTCAAATGTGTGACAAAGGATGTGAAGTGGTGTTCACTTCCAAAGATTTTAAGATAAATTATGTAAACTCAGGACAAGTGGTGGCTAAAGGCATAAGGACACATAATAATGTATATGTGTTGCAAGAAGATAGAGAATAGTGTCATCTAAGAAAACATGATGAAATATGGTTATGGCATATGAGACTTAGACATATAAACTTTGACCACTTAATCAAGCTCAAAAATCTTGAGGTAGTAAAAGATCTTCCAAGAATATCAAAGCCACAAGATTCTGTGTGTAAACCCTGCCAAGTAGGAAAGCTAACCAGGACACAGTTTAAATCCAAGAGCTCTACTTCAACAGAGAAACCACTCCAATTAGTTCATATGGATTTATGTGGACCATCAATATAGGAAGACACAAGGAAGGAAAACTACTTCATGCTGATCATTGATGATTACTCCAGACTCACTTGGGTTTCTTTTCTCAAAGAAAAAGCTGAAGCATTTGAGAAATTTAAAATATTTAAAGCTTTAACTGAGAATCAAATAGGCAATAGGTTAAAGGCAGTAAGATTAGACAGAGGAGGAGAATTTATGTCAAGTGATTTCAAGGAATTTTGTGATAAACATGGGATCAAGAGAGAATAGACAATCCTAGGAACTCCACAACAAAATGGAGTAGTTGAGAGGCAAAACAGAGTAGTTCAGCAAATGGCCAGGTCAATGATGAATGAGAAGAACATTGGTCAAACCTACTGGGTAGAAGCAATACACACAATAGTCCATATTCTTAACAAAGGCCACCTCAAACCACACAGTGACAATACACCTTATGAATTGTGGTATGGAAGACCTGCTTCAATCAAACACTTCAAAGTCTTTGGGAGTAAGTGCTACATAAAGAATAATAATGAAAACCTTGGCAAGTATGATGACAGGGTTGATGAAGGCATCTTCTTAGGATATGCTACCAATAGTAAACGATATAAATGCTTTAATAAAATATTTTATAAATTAGTTGATTGCATTGATTTAAAGGTTGATGAAGGAGTCCCAGTAAGAGAGGTGAGCAATATTGAGTCTTCTACAGAGGACACAACTGAAGATGAATATGAATAGGTCCAGGAATCAGAAAAACAAAACTATGAGTCAGATGAAGATACAAAGACTTAGGGAGACTCAAATCAATAGACAACATCAAATCCTTCCTCCAGAATTACTCAAAAGAATCATCCTGCAAGTCAGATAATTGGTGAGAAAGACAAAGGTGTACAAACCAGGAGAAGGATAATCAAAGACACCGATAAATCACATATAACCTTCACATCCATGGTGGAACCAAAGAAATTTAATGAAGCCAGTAAAGATGTAAATTGGTTAAAATAAATTAATGAGGAACTGGATCAGATTGAGAAGAACAATACTTTGGAGCTTGTTCCTAGACCTACAGATAAGAGTGTAATTGGCTCCAAATGGGTGTTTAAGAACAAAATGAATGAACAAGGACAAATTGTTAGGAATAAATCTATATTGGTCTGTAAGGGGTATGCACAAGTTGAAGGACAAGATTTTGATGGAACCTTTGCACCAGTGGCAAGATTGGAAGCCATCATAATGTTTCTTGCCTATGCATGTTATAAGAACTTTAAAGTGTATCAGATGGATGTTCAGTCAACATTTCTTAATGGATATCTAGAAGAAGATGTATATGTGGAGAAACCTGAAGGATTTTCATTGACAGATAATCTTGACTATGTCTTTAAGTTGAAAAAGGAATTATATGGACTGAAACAAGCACAATGAGCCCGATATTATAGACTGAACAAATTTATACAAGACAAAGGGTTCAAGAAAGGTATTGTTGACAGTAATATATACATTAAGTTTGAAGGTGAGGATTTATTAGTTGTTTTGTTTTATGTATATGAATTTTTTTTTGGATGCACTAATGACCCTTCAATTCAGTGGTTTGCTAATTCAATGCAGACTGAGTTTGATATGTCCATGATAGGAGAACTGTCATATTTTCTTCATTTACGAATCAATCAAAGTTCTGCAGGGATATTTATCTCTCAAGAAAAGTATTTGAAAGAGATGTTAAAGAGGTTTTAGATGGAATATTCTACACCTGTGAGTACACCTATGGTGGTTGGTTGAAATCTCATTAAAGATGATATTTCACATGATGTTGATCAAAGAACATATCGATCAATGATAGGCAGTCTTCTATACATCATACCATCCCGTCCTGATATAATGAAAGTTGTTGGAATGGTAGGTCATTATCAGTCTTCTCCTAAACAAAGTCATTTAGCAACTTTCAAAAGGATATTCAAATATTTGAAGGGTGCAATGAATTATGGTCTCGGGTATCCTAGAAATCAGAAATCTCAATTAACTTCATATTCATATGTTGATTGGGAAAACTGTTTGGATGTGAGAAAGAGCACTAGTGGAGGTGCATTCTTCTTAGGTGATTCGTTAGTAGCATGACTTATTAAGAAGCATGGATTTATTTCATTATCAACTACAGCGGCATAGTACATTGTTGTTGCTACTTGTTGCACTCAGATCTTATGGATGATACAAACTCTTGCAGATTTGAAGGTAACTTATACTGATCCAATTCCACTTCATTGTGATAACAACAGTTCCATTAGTGTCTCCAAGAATCTTGTTCTACATGTAAAGACTAAGCATATACCAATAAAATATCATTTTATCAAAGAGTAGGTTACAAACAGAGTTGTTCAGCTGAATTATATTCCTTCCACAGAGAAGATAGCTGATATCTTCACTAAACCGCTTGCAAAAGCTCAGTTTGAGTATCTACGCCATAAGTTGGGCGTGACCCTGTTATCAAGTTAAAATATCCTATATGTCAGGGGGAGTATGTGTTGGTTGAATCTCTGATACCTTCAAAAAGTAATGCAACAAATCAGGGGGAGCATGTTTTCTTTGACATTGATGTCAAAGGGGGAGAAAATGTGTGGTATGGATGCTACAATTGGAGGTCTAAGCGGAATAGTGTAGCCTTTCAGGGTTTCCATCAATGCCAAAGGGGGATATTGTTGGCATGTTTTACAAGAAGCGTGTGCTTTTCATTGATGTAAAGAAAAGAAACAATGATGGAAAATAGAAAAAGCATAAGCTCAAGAGGAGAAGTGAACAATATTCAAAGATCAAAGATCAGAAGGAAAAGAACAGTACAGAAACATGATCAGGATCAACATCTCCATAGGACAAACCAAAACGATTGATAATTCGATCACCTGAATATCCATCAGTCGTCGGATCAAGTTAAGTGAAGGATAGGATAAATAGGGAAAAAGGTTTGAAAATTCGATTATTCGAATCTCTGTCAGCCATCAGATCGAATTAATTGGAAGGATAGGATAAGAAAAGATGGAGAGCCATTGGATTTAATCCAAGGCAAAGTTGCATCGAAAACAGATCGAGTCATTGATCTAATATCTTGATCAAACGAACATCATTTGTTTTGGGTCTAAATTTATGAGGAGGTTACACTCTGAAGAAATCACTTCAATAATTTCCAGTTGAGATTTGAAATACCCGAAGCCCGGAGAGTTGGAGAGTCGAAATACATTCTCGATCGCCGGATCATCCGAAGTAGATATCAGTCGTCAGATTATTTGAAGAAGATCTCAAGCGTCAGATCGTCCGAAGTGAATCTAGGTCATCTGATCTAGAGCATCAATTTGAGTTTTGAAATTCTCGAAGCCCAGAGAGTCGAAATACATTCTCGACTGCCAGATTATCCGAAGTAGATCTCATTTGTCAGATCATCCGAAGAATATCTCAAGCATTAGATTGTCCGAAGTGAATTTGGGTTGTCTGATCTAGAGCATCAGTTTGAGTTTCAAAATTCCCGAAGCCTGGAGACCTGAAAAGATGAAATAAATTCTCGATCGTTGGATCATCCGAAGTAGATCTCATTCGTTAGATCATTCGAAGAATATCTCAAGTGTCAGATCATCAGAAGTAAATCTGGGTCACCTGATCTAGAAAAGATGTGGCGTAATCCTGTGGACTCTGGGTAAAGACCCGAAGTACGCCTCAATCATCTGATCCAAGAAGACACATGGTAGTAATTCACATACTTCGAGGGGAAGTAAAGTTTGAGACTTTAGATTTCAGAAGTATGGAGACCCGAAGGAGATCTTGACCACTGATCGAGAAAGGGGCCGCAGAACCATTGATCAAGTTGAAAGGTAAAATTATTGAAGTAGAGGTAGAGTCGTCGATTGAGAAGGATAGGTGTCCACATATCATCGACTCTGGAATATTGACATATGGAGAAAAGCAAGGTTTGAGATTTGAAACTCCCAGAGCCCGGATCACAAAGTAAATCACAGTCGTTGATTTAGGAAGGCTATATCTGATCCATAGACTTGAGAGGATGTATTTGAACCATCCATTCAGGAGCACCATCAAGATCGTGAGATCAATGGTCCCGTCGCCTTGCAGGGATTGAAGGTGCTCAAAATTTAAAAAGTTAAGGGCGGGCTGCAATTGAAACAATGGTTTTGGAGAAATGACATGTGGAGGCTCGAGGTAAATTGTGGGGTGAAACACAGTTTGATCTCAAACCACCTTTGGCCACACCCACATTTGCATGGTCACATGATATCATCGCCCAAGGTCACATCAGTGGAAGATAGGGGAAGGATCTAGCATGGTTAGGCTCCACATCGGAGGTTACACATTGAAAAGTCATAAGGGCCTCTGCGTGTATAATCCAATGACGTTGATCAAAAAGAATTTGATCGAAGGGTTGTTGTTTCACTTCGTGATTTCTTGATCAGTTACGATTCAATTACACTAACTAAATCATTGATCCTGAGCAGTTGAATCATTGTTCCTGAGCGTTGAAATCATGATTCCTGAGCGTTTTTTAGATTCCCGACTTGAGCATTGGAGATGTGGAGTGTAATGCATAATGAGAGTAGGAATAAAAGAAAAATTTCATGATAGAGAGAGGTTGTTGTTTCTCAGTAAAATAATTTGAAATGTATGTGATCAAGAAGATAGCAGAAGCAGAGCCAAAGAGATGCAGAGATGAAGAACATAATATGGATAGAGAAGAAATGGTGAAAACAAAAGACTGTACGAGAATCTAAGAGTATGAGAAGAACATAGGAAGAGAATATGGAGACAAACAACAAGTGGAGCCAAGCATGAACAGATAGAAGCAAAACATAATTGCAGAATAGAGAAGAAGTGGTAAGCATTGAAATTTCTGTATTGTCATAAGGTCTTATTCAAGTAAATATTTGTAATCAGGGTGGTAGGGTGGTTCTAGGGAGGGTTGTTGTCCTCATAGTTTCAAGTGGGTTCTTGAACACATGGAGTTGTAGATTCCATCTGGTTGCATCCAGAACAACTAGGGTGGTAGGGTGGTGCAAGGGAGAACCATTGTTCTCTATTATATAGGTCGGTGCCCGTGTGACTGGAAGTTGGTGCTTCCATCCAGTTGGTGCTGGAACACTCAGGGAGTTGGTGCTTCCTTCTAGTGGGTGCTAGAGAAACCAGAGTGTTGGTTCTCTCAACAAGTTGCAGCTTGTTAAAGAAGAGGTTGTAGCCTCATTTTGAGTTGGTGCTCAAAGATTGATGATGTATAGAACATAAAATATTGCCTATCATTCTAAGAATAAGAGATTTTATTCCTTTATGGGTTTCCTCATGAATATTTGTCTCTGTGTATACCATATGTGTGATTTATGTCTATTATTTATGTTGTTCATGTCTTGCATAATCTCGATGATCACTTGGAGAAGATTAATAATATTTCAATAGGCATAAAATTGTTTAAGCACAGTAACAACTGATTCATCCACCCCCCCTCTCAATTGTCTTAGTAATTTCAACATTTTCCTCAATGTAGTATATACACATATTCTTCCTGCATAACATCCTCATGTTCCCTCGTTGCATCTTCAAGACTGTAATAGGTTCACAGAACTCGGAAGTCTCCTTGCTCCACCTGAATCACATTCCAATCAATGACATGATTAGTGTCATGTACATACTTTTTAAGAAATGATTCATGGAATACATTATGAATACACAATGATGCAGGTAAGGCACGCATGTATGCTACAGGTCCAATCCTCTCTAGGATTTCAAATGATCCACAATGACGAGCTCCTAGCTTTGAAATTTTTTCCAACTTCAAGGAACTTCTTTTGGATTTTACTTTTAAGAACACATGGTCGCCCACTTTGAACTCTCTATGAGTTCTACCCTTATCAGCATAACCTTTCTTCCTATCCCAACAAACCTTTAAATTATGTTTTATTCTCAGCACCTTCTCTTCCATTTCCTTGATTAATTCTGGTCCAACCACTGCTCTGTCTGATGGGTTGTCCCAACTTACTAGTGTGTTACATTTTCTTCCATAAAGTGCCTCAAACGGGCTCATATTTATATATTCTTGATACTCATTGTTATAAGAAAACTCCACTAAATGCAAGTAATCTTCCCATTTGGATGGTTTATCCATCACATACATTCTTAGCATGTATTCTATCACTTGATTCACCCAAACTGTTTTCCTTTATGACTCGGGATGATAGGTTTTGCTAAAGTTCATATTTGTCCCAAATCCTTTGAATAATCCTTTCCAAAAATTTGTTGTAAATTTTGGATCTCCATCGTACATAATTGTCTTGGGTATACCATGAAGTTGAGCAATTTATCTCATATAAATATCAACAATGTTGGATGCCTTGTGAGTGAGCTTTACTGGAATAAAATGGGAAACTTTATTAAGCTTATCCATCACCACCATGATGGAGTCATGTTGCTTGGTTGTTCTGGGAAACTTCATGATGAAATCCATTGTTACAACTTCCCATTTCCACTCAGGAATAGGTAATGGTTGTAGCAGATCAACTGGGTGTTTTTTCTCAGCCTTGAATTTTTGGCATTCCAAACACTTGGCAATAAAATCAACAACCTCCTTCTACATACCTGGACAATAATATTGGCTCTTGAAAACTGCAATGGTTTTCTGATAACTTGAGTGTACAACATAATGTACATTATGCATTTCTTTTAAAATCATATTATTCAGTTCCTGGGAATTTGGCACATAAATTCTTCCCTTGTACATGAGAATTTCATCCTTTCCCAGCTTATATTCTTCACTTTTCTGCTGCAAATTACCCCACTGGAATTTTTTCTTTACCTCCATGTATTTCTGATCTGATTTTGTAGCCTCTAAAATTATGTCCTTCAAATCTAATCGGTACATGCTAATGGCTGCAACATGTATCTCATGCACCCTCCTACTGACTGTATCTTCCACCTTGTTCTCTTTACCTTTGATATGCTTAATATCAAAGTCATATTCATTGAGAAATTCCAACCATCTACTTTTCCTGGCATTCAAAGTTGGCTATCCAAATAAATATTTCAGACCACCATGGTCTGTCCTTAATTCAAATATTTTCCCCAAGAGGTAGTGCCTCCACATCTTCAAGGCATGCACTATGGCTGCCAATTCTAAATCATGAGTAGCATAGTGCTTTTCATGCTCCTTTAATTTCCTTGATTCATAGCATACCACATGCCCATTATAACTAAGAACTCCACCAAGTACTTCTTTACATGCATCAGTGCATACACTGAAGTCTTCATTTGGATCAACAATCTTTAATATTGAAGCATTTTTCAGTAAATGTTTCAAGTGTTCGAAACTCCTTTCATAATTTGATGTCCACTCAAACTTGAGACCCTTCTTTTGCAAGGAAGTGAAAGGGTTTGCAATATTTGAGAATCCTTCAATGAACCTTATGTAGTAACCCGCAAGTCCCATAAATGATCTCACCTCAGAGACATTCCTTGGTGTTGGCCACTCCTCAATGGAATTTATATTTTCCAGGTCCACTGCTATTCCTTCCTATGAAATGATATGTCCCATATAATGAATTTTCTTTTGGTAGAATGAGCACTTGCTCCATTTGGCATACAACTGATGCTCCCTCAATACCTGTAATACCATACTCAAGTGTTTCTCATGCTCTTCCTCACACTTAGAATATATAATAATGTCATCCAGGAAAACAATGACTCACTTATCTAAGTATTCCTTGAAAATACCATTCATTAAACACATGAAGACAATTGGTGCATTTGTTAACCCAAATGCCACCAATGTGAAATTATAATGACCATACCTTGTTCTGAAGGCAGTCTTGTTGATGTCTTTTTCTTTAATTATTACCTGATGATAGCCTGACCTAAGATCAATCTTTGAGAATATATTAGCATCTTTCAATTGATAAAAAAGGTCATCTATCCTTGGCAAAGGGTACTTGTTCTTCACAGTTACCTTGTTCAGATGTTTGAAGTCAATGCAAAGCCTCAAGGTACCACCCTTATTTTTCAAAAAAAACACTAGGGCACCCCAAGGTGACATACTTGGGTGTATATACCCCTTCTTCAAAATCTCTTCAATCTGGATTTGTAATTCCTTTAGTTTTGGTGTGCTCATCATGTAAGGATTCTTGGATACTAGGGTTTCTCCAGGCATCAGATTAATGGAGAAATCAATATCTCCCTTGGCTGGCAATCCCGGTATTTCCTTAAATATATATTCAAACTTGTTTAGGAATGCATAATCTTCAATACTTGGAACCTTATATTTAGGTGTCTCTTCCATATGTGCCACAATTATTTGACACCCTTTCCTGAAATTTTTCTTTAGTTGTAAGGCTGAAAATTATCTGATGGTTACTTCCCTTGGAATTCCTTGAATTGTCCTCAAGTTTCCTTCCCATTATAAGAAATTAAAGGCCTTATTATAACAATCTAGGATAACATGATTTATGTCCAACCAATCCATACCAATGAGGAAATCATATGATCCCAAAGGTATGATATTCAAATATTCTCTTGTGCCCAATCCATTCATGTCCATTGGACATGCCTTAACCATCTCATTAATTTATCTTTTAGCTCATGTAGCTAGTTGTACTAACCAAGTTTTTCCAAGTTTTCTTCTTGGCAATTTAAATCTTTCCACCATCTTAGGATCTAGATAACTATGACTAGATTCTGAGTCAATTAAAATAACAATGGGTTGGTTGTTGATCTTACCCTCCACTTCAATCATATGTGACTGAAACTCAGCTTGCTTGTTATCCAAAGATGCATAGATACTTGGTACATTTCTTCCCATGTCCTCCACTATTTCAGCTTGTTGTACATTGTAATCAGTCTTCACTTTTTCACCTTTGTGAGGGAAATATCTTAACACATGATCTCCTCCACAACCCAAACATTCAAAGATGGCTTCCTTGGTCTTTTCCCTATTTCCTCTATCCTTATGGGTTATTTATAGGTTGGTTGTCCTTGAGAATTATTTCTGAATAATGGTGGCTCGATCCCCTTCTTCCTCTGGTCCATCATACTTTTATTTTTGTCTTCCCACGTCCTTTGGAAAGTTGGTCTTCCTCTATGTTGATCATAAAGGAATTTATCCCTCCTTATAGTTTCTTCTAGTGTGTTGGGATAATCATACTATATCTTATCACTAATAAAATATAGAAGCCCACTCGGGTACCTATGGATCTTAACTTGTCCATCCTTGATGATAGAAACATATTTCAATAGCTCTAAAAACCTTCTCTCGTACTCATATATGGTCATACTCCCAAGCTTGAGTTCAATAACTCCTTCATTTTCTTATCATATTATCATTTGGTAAAGTATTTATTTTGAAAATACCTCTTGAATTCCCTCCAAGTAACCTTCTTCTCATCAATATTGTAAATGTGTTGAACCTGCACATAATAGATCTAGCTAGAAAATACTACACACATTTGTAGAGAGAAATTGAGGAAAAAGAAGCAAGATAGAAATAATGAAAGAATTCTCATTAACTGTATTTCACACTCAAAAAGTGAATAATTTACAATATATATAGAATAAATGAGTAACTAATGAGCCATAGTGGTGGTCTAGATTGATCTGGACACACACCAACAGTTACAAGAGTAAATTGCCACCTAGTATAGTCTCTTAGGCAGTTACAGGAGTGAAATGAAACCTAGCTGAGTTAACTAGTCAACTAGTCTTCAGTTAACTGACTGAACAAAGAGTAGTGAGTTGGTGATGATCCCAATGTTGCATGGTGACAAAACCAATGCAACATATAAACTCAACTCAACTAGTCAAATTGAAGTGTTAACTAAAAGAAAATATTCTCTAGGTGGAATATTCTCCCCTAAAATATAGGAGACTGGATAATGACTAATTAAAACAAGGAATAACCTTAGGAAAAATAAATCCTAGGTGTGTGTGAAGTAACTCCAACAACCCCCCTGAACATCACTATGGTGAAAATAAAGAATGGGTCCCGGCTACACGGCCATGTTAGGTACCCAAATACAAAAGATACACTGAAATAAATGAGGAAAGAGGGAAAACCTCATGGGAACAAAACCCCCCCTCAAATTACAATGCATAAAATAAAAAATGAGAAGAAACAAAAACAGTTTCTAAGCAACCCTGTCCTTCACTCCAAGAAGACCTCGCAACTGTGCAATTTTGTGCTCTTTGAAGATTTTGTTGAAGATGTAGATGTCTGCATGGATCTGATGAAGTATATACATCATTGATATTTCCACACATATCCACTTTATCTTCTTCTAATGAATAATATCCAAATAATTTTTGGATGAAATTTTGAAAACCGTACAGCCGTTTTCGGAAAAATGTTGAAATTTTGTTGATTTTGAAACGATCATAACTTCAGTCTCTGGACTCCGTTTTGAACGATTTGTTTTTGAAATTGGATATTTTCCCAAGAGGAATTCAAATATCCAATTTGTTTCTGCAAATTTTTCTCAAAAAATATCAGAATGGAGTCTGATGTGCACGACTCTCTTTTTGTCTCCTGAGATGCATGCATAGTGCATGCAAAAGTGTCTTCATGTGACTCCTGAGATGCATGCCATATATATTCCACATGAATTTCAGAAAACAAATCTGAAATGGAGTAGACATCATCTTCAATTAATGGAATACAAATTTCTGCAAAAACTTTTGTAGAAGACTCTTCATAATAAG
>ML819796.1:44613-78570 GCA_009831015.1 Picea engelmannii | reverse complement strand
CATCAGAAATGAAAGGAACCTAATGCATATATAAGAGGGTTATAATGATCAAATACGACACATACCATGATACCTTGGACCAATTACCTCATGGAGCAAGAGTCCTCTCTGATGCAAGCCCAAGCCGGTGGTGATGGAAACTGTTGTTGCTGACAGGACAAATCTGGCAAAGAAAAAGAAGATGGGCCCTCAAGGGCCATGCTCAGGTCAATCCTTCTCTCGGTACTCCATGTCTAGGACCTGTGGGCCTCGAGACATGATCTCCTAGTTATCCCTAGATATCGGGGATAACAGGGACTATTTAGACAAGTTTGTCATAGTCTTCCTGGATGACATCTTGGTGTATTCCAAGTTAGAGGAAGAGCATGAAAAACACTTGAGAATGGTTTTGCAAGTGTTGAGAGAACACCAGTTGTATGCCAAGCTGAGAAAATGCTCATTTTATCAAAGACATATCCATTACTTGGGACATATTATTTCAAAAGAAGGGATCGTTGTGGATCCTGAAAAGGTTGAGACCATCCGAGAATGGTCAACACCAAGGAATGTGGTGGAAGATAGATATTTTATGGGTCTGGAAGGCTATTATAGAAGTTTTACAGCAGGGTTCTCAAAGTTAGCTCACCCTATTACTTCCTTGCAAAGGAAGGAGAAGAAGTTTCAGTGGACTGAAGAGTGTGAGAGCAGTTTCCAGTTATTGAAGTAGCTGTTAACCAGTGCTCCAATCCTAAATATTGCAGATCCAAATATGGATTTCATGGTGTGCACATATGCATGTAAGGAGGGACTAGGAGGAGTTCTTAGACAAGAGGGATTTGTAATCTGTTATGAATCCCTAAAGTTGAAAGAGCATGAAAGTAATTATGGAACTCATGATTTAGAGCTGGCAGCAATCGTCCACGCATTGAGGAAATGGAGACATTACCTCATGGGAAGGAGATTTGAATTGAGAACAAACCACAATGGTCTAAAGTATTTATTTGATCAGCCGAATTTAAATGCTAGGCAAACCAGATGGCTGGAGTTTTTGTGTGAATATGACTTTGATATCAAGCATATCAAAGGGAAAGAAAATAAGGTTGTTGATGCACTCAGCATAAAAGTGCACGAATTACATGCTACAACCATTAGCATGTATAGGACTGAGATTACGGACAGAATTTTGGAAACTGCAAATGTTGATTTGCAATACAGAGGTTTGGTAGCAAAGCTACAGTAGTGTGAGAGACCACAGACCCAGGGAAGTTACGCCTTGGGAACTAATGGCTTACTTCTATATAAAAACAGAGTGTATGTGCCCAATGTCCGAGAATTGAAGCTGACAATTATGAAAGAAATGCATAACGTGACTTATGTTGGACATCCTGGATATTATAAGACTATGGCAGTAGTCAAAAGCCATTACTTTTGGCTGGGTCTAAAGAAATAAATCGTTGAATACATCGCCAGATGTATGGAGTGCCAGAAAGTTAAGGCGGAGCATAGGCACCCAACAGGGTTATTGCAGCCTTTACCCATTCCTGAGTGGAAATGGGAAGTGGTGACAATGGATTTTATCACAAGATTGCCCAAAACAAGCAAGCAGCATGATTCAATCATGGTGGTCATGGACAAGCTTACAAAAGATGCCCATTTTATTCCACTAAAAACCACTCACAAGGTAGTAGATGTTGTTGATATCTTCTTAAAAGAAGTGGCATGCTTGCACGAAATTCCTAAGACAATTGTGTCTAATAGGGACCCGAAATTCACTTCAAATTTCTGGAAAAGACTCTTCAAAGGATTCAAAACGAATCTAAACTTTAGTATAGCATATCATCCCGAGTCTGACGGAAAGACAGAGAGGGTGAACAGAGTGATATAAGACATGCTGAGAATGTATGTGATGGATAAACCATCAAGATGGGAAGACTACATGTATTTGGTAGAATTCGCCTACAATAATGGGTATCACGCATAATTGAAGATGAGCCCATTTGAAGAACTTTATGGAAGAAAGTGCAATACTCCAGTGAGCTGGGTAAATCCAGCTGATAGAGCAGTAGTTGGGCCTGAGATACTCAAAGAGATAGAAGACCAAATGATAAGAATTAAACAGAATTTGAAAGATGCCTAGGACAGGCAGAAGAGTTATGTTGATAATAACAGAACCCACAGAGAATACAAAGCGAGTGATCATGTTTTCCTGAAAGTAAAAACTAATAGGAGTTCCCTGAAGATGGGAAGTTGCACCAAGTTGGCAGCAAGATTTTGTGGGCCATTTGAGATCCTGGAAAGGATTGGGCCAGTTGCATACATGCTTGCATTACCTACATCTATGACTGTACATAATGTGTTTCATGTTTCACTGCTTAAGAGATATATACTTGATGCTAATCATGTTATCGATTGGAATGTGATTCAGGTGGAACCAGAAGGTGTCTTACAAGTGCATCCTATGCGCATATTGGACAGGAAAAGTAAACAGCTCCGGAATCGATCCATAGAGCTTGTAAAGGTCTAGTGGACCTGGTACAGTCCTAAGGACACGACATGGGAGCATGAAGATGTTATGCGGGCAGAGTTCCTAGGGTGACAAGTGTCAACCCTGGTGCATGCAAATAAAATAGCCAAGGTGAGTTGTGAGAGGGGTTCCTCCTTCATTCGATCCAATCTTTTGAATAGTACGACCGATATGACCTCTGCAAGAATACCCCGTACGCCCTCTGAACCATCGAACCCGTGTGTTGATTCGGAATAACTGGTGTTTACTTCTGAAAATCCAAAGCATCCTCTGTTTGAGCATCGAGCCTATGCGTGGAGTATTTTCTGAAGCCATATCCATGATACCATCCGCCATTGTTAAACCTGTTGGAAATCCTATGTTTGTTGTGGCCACACAGTGATGGAATGCGTGGAGCTGGTTGGCTAGTTTTACAACACTCTCTCCAGGTGAGAGAGGTGATTGAGGTTGGAAGAACAGGTTGTTGGCCTGTAAGCGATTCTCTCCAGGTGAGAGAGTGCGTAGAGGAAGGAGAGAACTCCTGGAAGGAACCCTGTAGCTGCCATAGAGCTCGGAGACTTCCGGTCTGGTCTGTTGTTGTAACACAAGGCAAGGGAGGTTAGCAGTCGAAGGACTGTCTAGGTGATAGAGAAGGTGTATGCTCTTGGGGTGGAATAGGTATGTGGGGAAAGAGAGTCTGTGGACAGTGAGCATGAGTGGTTCCTGGGAGAGAATTCCTTCCTTGTGACTCTGTGTTTTCCCTGTAACCTCAGCCTAGCCTAGGATTCCTCGCCTTGGGGTGGAGCTTAGTCCTAGCTTGGGGTGACCTACTGCTGAGCTTGATGAGCAGTGTGGTCTAAGGCTGGGAGGTTCATGGAAGGCCTGCACTTGCTTGGTGGAACTATTATTGTTTCCAAGATAAGTACCAGATGATGGTTTAATTTATGTTCTGCATGTCTGTTTATTTATAATTATCATGTATTATGTTGTGCATATGAATTAACGCTAATGCCAAGTTTAAAATTATGACAACAGTAATTTTAGACTTACTCTGAGCTCTAAATGTGTTTCAATGCTTAAATGCATGTTGTTTTATACTCCGAGAGTGAGTGTTATATTTCTGCGAAGTAACCAAAGTGGTGTTACAATTGCACTTGTACAAATTGGTCTCACCACATTGATGCTTTTCCTTTGAGCTGATAGATGGAAATTCTTCCTTCTACTTGTGAGGAGTAGTTATGTAACTGGAAGTACTTCCTCATGCCCAATAGCCAGGTCTCTGGATCCTCATCCTTCTTGTGTTCATCATCAAATTTAGGGGGCTTGATGTCATTCATCTCTCAATGTACCTCATCTATTTTGGGCCTCCTCTTATGCTTCCTGATAGGGGATGGACTTGAACTACTGTGTACTCTCCTAGTTGAATTTCTTGGGGAGTGATCGTGATTTCTACCAACACTTCTTGTTCTTCTCCTCTCATCATGAGATCTGTAACTCCCTGATTTGCTTGACTCAGTCTTCTTATCCATATTCTTCTCTATTCTTTCCAATCTCTTCATTAACATGATGTTGAATCCTTCTTGTTTCTCCTTGGATTTCATAAGCCTCTCATTATCAACTTTATAAATCTGGACATCCTTTTGCAGAATTTGTATGGTTTCTACTAAGTTCATGCTTTCCTTCTTTCCTTCTCCATGTCCATTTGAATTTGTACCTTCATTACTCAAACTAAAATACAACCCCTTGAATTCCTCTTCATGGTTGTAATTCCTCTGTGTATCTTCCATTTTGTTGGTCTTTGTGTTGATCCTGTTTTGATCTAAATTCTGTTAACTTTGCAAAATGTGCATGCAAAAATATTTGTTAGACTAAATAATTTAACAAATTCATGAAAATTATGCACAATTATGTTCCGATAATGCATCAAAACTCTTTCTTTTGATTTCTTTTGAAATTAACTACATTGATCAATATTCTGGGTGGATATCTAGAATATTTCATCCAAGATCCTTCCATGAACCCACCATCAACACTTAGCTTCTTTTTCCTTCGCGGACTCATAATCTTGTAACCTTTCTTTCATAAGTTTGTCCAAAAAGTCTCAACACTTAACCATTTTTCCACTTCTTCACGGATTCATGGACTCATAATATTGTAACCTTTCTTTCATAAGTTCATCCAAAAAGTCTCAACACTTAACCATTTTCCCACTTTTTCGTGGACTCATGGACTCCTAATCTTGTAACCTTCCTTTCATAAGTCTATCCGAAAAGTTCCAACACTTGGACAAATTCCAAGATCTTACAACGATTTCGTAGGACTGACACTTAACCTGCCAGATGGCTCCACATTACTTGTCAATTGTCATCCCATCCAACATGTACCTACCACCATGGAATTACATGTCTTTCTTCTACCACGTCACCTGACACGTGGCCTCCATGTCATGTTGATGTCATCGTACGAAAAAATACCCAAAATTTTCTAATTTGCTTATTTTCAAAATTTTCAAAGAGGCTCAATTCTTCACATTACCCATGAAATTTCTCTCAATTTCATGGTCGTAACTTAAATAAAAAAGTTGCAGACATACTCCAGAAATCAATTCTCTATGATTTTCCGCTTCAACATTCTACTAAGTCAGCCCGTCCATGATCAGTGTTGAAAACTCGGCTTTGATACCACTTTGTAACATACCCAACACCTAGGTTGGGCCACGTCACACAAAACTCTCTCTTTTACCACTCTGGTACCATTAATTATACTGATATGTTCTGCATATGAACATAGTTAAGAGAAATAATAACAACATACAACAATAATAATTCATACATATAAAAAATAAAAATTCCATAACAGAACATCATAATTCACAACATAGCATTTGCATAAACACACAAAGACAATTATATTTAGTGAATTAAACACAAATTGATTGAAAACCTTCCACTTTCCTCCCATCCATAGACCACACTACTCATAATCTCAATAGTGAGTCACCCCTGAGCTGGGGATAAACTCCACTCAGGAAAAGGAAGTTCTAAGCTAGTCTAAGGTTTGACAATTAATAACAATTTTCAGATTCAGGTGCCTATCCTAGCAACCAACCTATAGTCTCTCATTACCTACATGCATATCCCACCCTAGGAAGTGCACCCCTTCTCTTCTCAATAATCCCTCAGCTTCCCACTTCCCTTTATGTGCTTCAGCAACAGGCTAGACAAGAAGTCTCAGGGCCCTATAGCTGCATCTCAGCCTTTAGCAACTATCCTGCAGTCCCTCATCCCCTACATGCCCATTCCACCCCAAGAATTGTTCCCCTTCTTTGCTCAACAGTCCCTTGGCTTCCACGCTTCCCTTCTGGAGCTTCAACAATAAGATAGATAGGGAGTCTCAGATCCCTACAACTGCAGCTTGGAACCTTCATAATTAGTTCCCAGCAGTTCTCTCACCTCAAGTGAATTCTCATGGGCCTGACAACCCAACTCTTCGACCTGCAAAAGAATCAGGTACCAGTATGGATGGTAGCATGGAACCCTAAGAAATGGTAAGAAGCATGAAATGAATAATAGCCAGAAGGTGGGGAATTACACTATATCCCCAAATATATATGCATGTGTCCTTTAAGACACATGGCACCTAAGGGACTCCCTTTTCCAATTTTAATTCGTTCCCTTCCGCCAAGAACTTAGGATAACATAAATTTATATCCATAATTTAGACTTTAGGAACAATATTATAATATTCCTTTGGGATTAATCCCTCAAGCTTATCCCCTTCTTAGACTCTTGTCCCCCTTTCCCATCCTAGTAGAGTTTATCCCCCCATCTATTTTGTGTCGAAGGTCAGTAGAATGATGTACTTTATTAAAATATGAGTGTTTACATATTACAATAATAGGAACACTAGCCTTTTAGCCAATCCATGCTCTCCAGTCTAATAGTCACATAGGTACTATCCTATAATATCTTGGCTCACCAGCCTATAAAATATATGTACATTTGGGTTTTGTCCTAGGGGTATTACACTACATAGGCTCCTCACTAATACATAGAACCTATAAGCATGGTCTAATACAATACGTGAATGAAAATACAACCACACTTTTGGCTCATCATGATACAATAAGTCACATAATATTCTTATATGATGGTCCACATATAGTGAAAAAATATATGGTACATTGAGGTGAACCTGAGGTGTAACAACTAGCTCCAACTTGGGGACATGTGCTCATCTCGAGAGTACATGAGAACTTCAGAATCTGCAAAACCTGTAGACCTAAAACATTATCAACCAATGGATATCAAATATAGGGGAGGGTGAGGACACAAGTTCCTTTTTCCCTTCCCTAAAAGAGAAATAAATCTATGTGTAAATGAAATATATCCAAGGACATGTTAGTAACACCACATCTCAGAGAAAAATATGTACATGTAAGAAACATTTAACTTTTTATTCTAAAACAAAAGGAAAATGTATAAATCAATACAATGAAAGCGCCCAAGTGAAAAAGGTTAAGAGACTTACTATAGTATAAGGATGCCCCATGGAATTATATATTACCTTCATATAATATCTTTAGAACTTCCCCATTCATGAGAAATGGTAGTCTCTCACCATCTAGATGTCTTATATAGAAATAATTATTATCTGCAAAACCTTCACTTTTGTAAGGACCCAAACAAAGACTTTCAAACTCACTCTGCTTACCTACCTTTTCATTTTGTTTGTTCCACATCAGAAAAATATCATCTTTCTGAAAATTTCTTGGGTGATCCTTCTTGTCAAACCTTGTCTTCATATTTTCCTAACTCTTTGCTAGATGATCAAAGGAACACCTTCGATTCTCGTCAAGAGCCTCGATCAAATAATTGGTTCTATTTTGCATTGCATCTTGATCGGATGAGAATTGTTGCATTAACTTTTAAACCAATATCTTTAGGTGAATTGGAAATGTTACATCCATCCCATACACTAACTCAAACAAGATCTTTCTAGTGGAATATCAGGCCATAGAGTATACTTTATCTTACTATCCCAAATTTTCTTTTTATCTCCCACCATCTTCTTAATAATGGTCATCAAATTATTATTACTTGATTCTGCAAGACCATTTCCTTGAGCATAATAGTTGGAGGAGTTGGATAGGACAATGTCATAGTTGAAACAAAAGGATAACAAATTTGAAGAACTAAATGCTTTAACATTGTTGGAAATGATCTTCGTTGGCACTCCAAAACAAGCGATCATCTCCTCTTCCAAAAAATCCATGGCAACCTTATTTGTATCCCTCTTGGATGGTATAGATTCAACCCACTTCGTGAAGTAATTTGTAGCCATGAGAATCCATTTTTAAACGTTGCTATAATTGTATTTAAATTCTCCAATAAAATCAAGGCCCCATTGGTAGAAGGGTGCTTCCACTATCACTGGCTACAAAGGAGGGTTTCTAGCTTCTACTTTCCAATAAATATTTGATAATGTCAGCACGATCTCACAAAATTGTGGACATATGAAAATATAGAGGGCCAATCGTAACCACCTCTTAAAATCTTGTGGGTGGTGATTCTTGTTGAATGATGTCCACCATATAATCCCTTATGAAACTTATTCATTAACGTCATAGAATATTTGATGTCTACACATATGAGAATTAATGCATCGATATTTTTCCATCTAAGGCCTTGGTGTTAGCCTCTGAATCTTATACAATCATGAAGTCTTAGAACACCACCTAATGTATTTCACATTTAAGGATACAATTTTTATCCTAAGTGTGTTTCGATATTCCTATTTTTCCTCCTCCTAACTTATCTCCCGATGAGGTGTCGATGTGAGATGAATTGAGGTGGTTTCAATCATGCATTATATATTTGTAACATTGAAATGAATACAGGTGAGTGGAGATTATGTCTTGAGGCCTTTTCCGACAAAATTTTTGTCTTTCATCTTTGTTGTGCTCTATATTTTATCAATTGGTATGAAAACATTTATGGTATTAAGGGCATGATAGCTTCACCATGATAGTTTTCCATGAGAGGTGAGGTGCAGCGTGAGCATGCAACCAAAGAAGAGAAATTGGCACACTAGCTACATCATCGACAAAATAGGTTTGTCAACACTATTGCTTTACTATGTTCATGCTCAACTTCCAGCAAGGCCAACATTTGCATTAAAAATTGGATTCAATGTCTTGGTTTTTCTTTTGATAGTAATGGGGCCTTGTTTCAAGAAATCTTGAAAGATTTTTCAAGTTGATACTATATCACTTGTCTCTTTAGTCATGACCGGTGGTTATCTTCATTGTATATTCTATAGTTCTCATGTCTATAATGATTATGGAAGCATATGAGGTTGAAAACCACTTTCTATGATGTCTTTGAGTTTTTATAAATCATGTTGTAATTTAGTTCTTCTAGATTTCAATCTTGGAAATTGGTTAGTGATGATATTTATCACGAAAACACTCTGTATTCCACAAATCCCTACACCAAAAATTTCCTACAATCTAGCGATTTAAGTGATTTGAGATCTGTGTAGTGATCTACATCATTAAGAAAAAATATTCAATCAGAAATCTGCGACCATGAATTTTACCAACAAATTAACCTTGGATTTCCTCAATGGATCTGTGAATGTATCCCATGCATCCAGCCAGAGAGAATATGCCCTCTTGAATCATATACACTCAACAATTTCACACGCCCTTCATACATCTACCGAGATCAATTCTTGCAACGCCCACACCAACACACAACTAGAATTCCTTGATCCACACATCCATGCCCAACAATTCATCCACATATGAGGGTGGGGGTGGAGAAAATATAAGAGAAATGTATAATACATTTTTCTTATATTTTCCTCACCCCCACGAAAATATAAGAGTATCTCTTATATTTTCCCCACCCCCACCCTCACCCTCACCCTCACCCTCATATATTATATAATATATGAGGGTGGGGGTAGGGGTGGGGAAAATATAAGAGAAATGTATAATACATTTCTCTCTTATATTTTCTTCACCCCCACCCTCACCCTCACCCTCATATATTATATAATATATGAGGGTGGGGGTAGGGGTGGGGAAAATATAAGAGAAATATATAATACATTTCTCTCTTATATTTTCTTCACCCCCACCCTCATATATTATATTATATGAGGGTGAGGGTGAGGGTGAGAGTGGGGGTGGGGAAAATATAAGAGAAATGTATAATACATTTCTCTTATATGAGAGTGGGGGTGGGGTAAATATAAGATAAATGTATAATATTTGCTCCACCCCCACCCTTATGAAGGTGGGGGATAAGGGTGAGGGTGGGGAAAATACAAGAGAAATGTATAATATTTGCCCCACCCCCAGGGTGGGGGTGGGAAAAATATAAGAGAAATGTATTATATGAGGATGGGGGTGGGACAAATATAAGAGAAATGTATTATACATTTTTTTTGAGAAATGTATTATACATTTCTCTTATATTTGCCCAACCCCTATCCTCACCCTCACCCTCATATTAAGAGAAATGTATTATACATTTCTATTATATTTGCCCCACCCTCACCCTCATATAATATTCTCCCTTGATCTATACAGATTTGAAGCGGCCTCTCCTATCAATTTCTAGTAGTGAAAATCTGATCCATGCACAAATTCTCTTTTCTAGTAGAAAATAATATCGAATTTATCCCTCTGATTTGATGCACATATAATGAAAAAAATCAATATAAATTCATTATAATGATATGCACGGGGGTAGAGTAGAGTTTTTGTTAAAAGAAGTAATTTGTTCGTAGTTCTCTAGCCACAGTAATCCTTAGCAATCACGACGAATGATGGTCATTGAAAATGTTGCTCTGGGCTCTACGATTGGGTTTAAACAGGATTTTGGACTTCTTTTTCGTGCATCTGTTACAACGGGCGGATCTTGGTGAGAGATTGAGTTGTAAATGCGTTGTCAAGCCAACACGCGGATCTTGGTGAGAACTTGAGGTGTAAATGCATTTTCAAGCCAAATGATTGAAGAAAACATTTGGTTACATAAGAATGTATCCACACTATGCAATGAAACTTAAGATAAATTCTCATGGAAAAACAAATCGCTCTCAAGTGAAAGAGTTAGTTGTATCAATATTAATAAAAATATCAAATTTTTTTTGTGGTGATTGTGTTTCTGGATTGGTCCTGAAATTGAATAAGGGGGTCTCATATACACTTGATGTTTGTGTGTGATGGTCCATGTTTTTTTGGATTCTTGATGCTACTTATTTATTGTGTCTACTTTTGACACTGTGCTTGTAATTTGTCAGACAACCATACACAAACAGAGTACAAAGCAAGCAAGAAACATAATTAATGCCAATAAAGCGCTTACAATCAAGCACATGTGATCAAATTTCTGCAAAGCATTCTCAATACATTCAAGACATTCACACTAGAAATCAATCACCAGTAGGAAAATCAAACTAATGAAGCATTGTTCAACATTCAAATTTGAAGATCATTCGCTACTTGAAATAGTTCTTTTTGTAAATGTCAAATTAAAATAAAGTTGAATTGCATTGCAAATTTTGGGTGCATTTTTGGTTGAACTTGACACCCATAAGTCATTGTAATTCTAAGTCAAAATTGAGAAGGTTGAGTAGTTGAAACTCAAATCATTGTAATAATCATGGGTTGTGGTGCATTTTTGGTAGTATCTAACGCCCTCAAGTGGCTGGAAACAAAAATCAAGCAAGCTTGATACAAAATAAACAAGCACGCATGAGCAAGTTTAGGAAAGCAAGTGCAAGTGAGGGTAAAGTGCAACTGAGTGTAAAATATAAATGAGCAAGTTCAAATGTGTTAGACACAGAATCTTTGGGATTATGTTATTTGTATCAATATCATTGTAAATATCATTAGGATAAATATAAAGAGTCGAAGGTGATAGGATGAGTCACCCATTTGGAAAGACCAATGATCATTCATTGTATATTTATTAAACTTCATGGTAATGGAATAATCAAATCTGGAGTTACACATTCTTCCATATCCGACTATCATATCATATCTTAACTCCATTATTTATCTTGGTGTTTCCTTCTCCCCAACATGCAGAAAACGCCTTCATGTCTGTCCCTCTATCTTCTGGTGCTCTTGTCAATTCTTATGCTAGTCAGCCTATCAGAAACTCTAATATTTTCCTACCTTGTTCGTAGTCAGTTCTCGTCCGCAGTTGGTTCAATTTCACTCTCTCCTTAACACAAAAACCTAATTTCCTCACACGTAGTGATACCATCTTGTTGTCGAGTACCAACCACATTCCAGTATGTGTTCCATGTTCTGCTAGGGTTTCTTCCTCGTGCATAATCTCCAAACGATCTGGTTTGGATAACGAGAGTTGATTTAGCATGTGATAATGTCAAACTGGAGAAGAACATGCTGAGTGTTTGACCGGAGAAGAAGAAGGTTCCACCTGAAATTGTTCCTCACAAACCTTTCTTGGCAGGGATCTAAAAGAGCATCATATTCGTGACGACTTCCCCCATTTTTATTGTATGCAACTCTCAGGCATGTGGTTCTTCGTGTGATTGTTCTTTGATATCTCGCCTCCATCACCCGTTGACTATTCCAAGAACTCATACCCATCGACTGTTCAAAGAGCTCACGCCCCTCGAATGCTTATTGCTCATGCTCCTCGATTGTTCCAAGAGCTCACACCCATGTCGACTATTCCATGGTGCTTTCAATAAGAGTAAAATTGTTGTTTTGGGATGATGTTGTATGTGCAACTTATGTGAAAAAAAAGTGTCCATATCATGCTCTTAAAAACAAGACTTCTTAAGAAATGTGGTATGGACACATTCCTCTGAGTCATTTCAGGCTCTTTGGTTCCACTTGTTTTACTTTGATTCTCAAGGAGCAAAGAAGCAAGCTTGAAGCAAGGAGTTGGAAGTGCATCTGTTTGGGGAATTCAAATACCACCAAGGGATATCATCTTTATGACGAGGAAACCAAGAAATTCATCCTTTTCAGAGATGTAATCTTTCTTGAATCCTCCAAGAATGACAAAATTGTTGAGAGACAGCTTGATCATCTTGAAAAATTCACTCATGTAAAGAGAAATCATGAATTTGATAACTATATTCCACATCTTGAAGGGGGGATCCCTATCTTGGGTCAATCTATGGAATATCATTTATCTTTTGAAGCACCATCTCCCCCTTGTGAAGTAGTTCCATCCACTTCATTAGAACCTGAAGTTCATTTGGATGATGTGATCAAGAGGATTGAAAAGTTGAGTCTTGATGAGAACTTATCACCATCTCAATTAGTTGAGTAACCTGGACCATCTCAGAAAGGTCCACCAAAATGGCTCATAAAAACACTTTAAAGTGTTCATCCTGATGAGGTTAGAAATATAGGAACCAAAATTTCCTCAAGACAAGATGGAGATGATGTAGATAATTCAAACTCATGTGATGAGAGGACATGGGTGTTTCATATGATTGTGAGTTGAATTTATCTATTAACTTTGAACCGATTTCCTTTGAAGAAGCCACTTCTCATGATGAATGGAAAAAATCTATACATAAGGAATATGATTCTCCCATCAAGAATGGGACATGGAAGTTGGTGGATCCTCCATTTGGAACCAAACCAATAGGTTGTAAGTGGGTATTCAAGAACAAGTAAAAATTATATGTCTCACTTGACAAGCACAAAGAAAGGCTCGTGGCGAAATGATTTTGACAAAAAGAAGGTGTTGATTATGAGGAGAAACCCCCGCCCCCCTACAACAAAATAAAATACCATCTATACTCTATTTTCCATGGCAACACACAATGGATGAAAAATTAATCAAATGGACGTGAAGAATGTTTCTTGAATGGAGACTTGAAAGAGAATGTTTTCATGTCTCGACCAAAAGGATTTGTTGTGAAGGTACGAGAAACATAAGGTATGCAAGATCATCAAATCCTTATATGGCCTAGAACAAGCATTGCGAGCCTGGTATGAAAAGCTAATTAAGCATCTTCTGAAATTGAATTTCAAGCACTACAATATTTATGTTGTAACTTTGTTTGTCAAGAAAGTTGGAAAAATTGTTGTATATCTTGTAGTATATGTAGATAATCTATTGATAACAGGGAGCAATGAAAGCTACAATGCATCCATAAAGAAAGAGTTGAAGAAATTCTTTTAGATGATAGATTTGGGACATATTCACTACTATTTTTTGAGGTGATTCAAAATCCAAAGGACATATTCATCTCCTAGAAGAAGTACATTGGAGAATTGTTGAACAAGTTTGACATGGCTGAGTGTAATCTTGTTTCTACTCCCTTGGAATAGAATTCGAAACTCACATCAAAAGAAGGGAATGAATTTCAGGATACAACCAAGTACATATAGCTTGTGGGAAGTCTTATCTATCTTACTACCACTGGACCAAACATTTTATTTGTTGTTTGGATTCTTTTCAGGTTCATGCAAAAGCCTTGTGAAGGACATTGGTTTGTTGCAAAAATAGTTTTAAAATACTTGAAGGGCACTCAAGATTTTGGACTTAGGTACTCTAAGGTGGATGACTTCAACCTAATCATATATTATGATTCAAACTTTGTTGGGGATAAATAAAATGGGGTGTCAACTTCAGTCTGTCTCATGAGTCTTGGATCAACAACTGTCTCCTAGAGATCATGCAAAAAATCAGTTCTAGCAGATTCCACAACAGAGGTAGAATATGTGGCAGCTATAGAATCAATAAAAGAGATTGTGTGGTTTAGGAAAATACTTAAATATTTGTAGGATAAACAAGTGAATTATATTCATTGTCTAGTTGACAATACTTTTTCAATCAAGTTGGCCAAGAATCCTAAATTCCATGATTGAACTAAGCACGCCAACACAAAGTATCACCTGATTCAATATCATGTAGAGGTTGTTGACTCATAGTTTTTCACATAATATAAAATCTTGCAAAGTATTGCAAATCCTATGTATTTATTATTATGAAATAATAATAGGTGGGGTCCCCTAGGCAAAAACACAGTGAAGTGACTATTTCTAGACATAATATTTCTTTGAGCATGTTGGCATATCATGTTTTCAGTTGAGATATCATTTCAGTTAGGATACTTCAAATCAATGATATATTGATTCTGAGTTATGATGACATCTATCAATACACATGTTTAGATGATGCAAAATGCTTGTTTGTAGTCAAGTATGATATATGGTAGTTTGTAGAAACATCAAGTTATGGTAACTATGTTTACTTCTCACCATCATGGCAACATTAATATGGCACTCATGAATTAATTTAGAAAGGTTTTGTTATGCTCCTATTGTTGTGTTGGTTTTGTCACTTGGGTGAGCAAAAACACAACACTTGCATGTTTAGATAAGCCTGCTAATCAAGAAATAAGTTTGTGACTGGGTTAGACAAACCAAACACACATGAAAAAAAAGAAATACAACTAAAAATAACTAAGAAATAAAAGTTAGAAACATTGAGAAACTTAGAACCATGAAAATCAAACAATGACCAACATATTTCTACCAATGGATCAATAGATTAGTAGGAAAAACACCGTAGAGAAAGGTAGGGACTTATGAGTCCCCTCTTGCTCCTTGGGAGGGCTCTTGAGTTCCCTAATTGAGAGCTATTCTCTCCATACAATGGAAGAAATGACAAATGGTGAAGAAAAACAATGCATATTCCCTCAAGAGGTGAGTGGAATGGCCTATTGCAATGGTGCTTGAAAGATTCAAAGAGAAAAGAGGATTCTCAAAGAAGAATTCTTACAACATAACAATACCTTGAAGATCTTATTTTCTTAGCACACCCATGGCTCTTATTTATAACATCCATTCATGGAAAAATGTAATTGGTTCATAGTATGAACAAGGGGCCTTTTAGGGCACCCTCTGGCCCTTGACCAACCTCCAAGTTATATTTTTCTCAGATATGAGTGTCAAATCATGTTGGAGGTCAGACTAGAAGTGGTTGAGGGGCCGACAAGATCCATAAATGCATCGTTCATAGAAGTGTGTGGCTTTTGTCATAGAAAGTCGTGCATTTTTCACATAGTGCGCACTGAGGGCTGTGTTGGCACGCGCATGTTGTGCATTGTGTGTGCGCTTCCTTTGGTGAATTTGTGCACTTTGATTTTTGACCCAATTACATATTTTTTTTCCTTTTTGGTGGACTTTAGTGTTGTAGGTGGACTAATGATGCAGGAGCATCACAACAACAAGCGAGCGGGGGACAAAGGCCAATGCATTTTGGCACATGATGAATTGTTTGAAATGTTTTGAAGTTTGATACGCCAAACATAAATGAGACAATTAAGAAAGGACGTACTTGTAGATTGTAATCAGACCTTGAGCGTCTCGCTCTCGTCTGAAGGACTAAGAGGCATTTATACTAGTAAATGTAAGTAGGTAGTTTTAAATTCCTAGATTAGAAAGTTTTAGGAGACGGAGGGAAAATGGATATAGACACCCTCACTTGTATCATTGTAACATTAGCAGCATGATCAATAGAGCATAGAGAAGAAGAAGCAGAAAGTTGTGTAGAAAAACCCCATGTACAGATGTTCTAGATTAATACAAAGATCTTTAGTTCAGACTCATGGTGTTCAATTGTTTTCTATATTTGTACATGTTGATTGATATATGCTTGTTTACTCTCTGTTATGCATTTTCTATGATGCGTGAATGTATGATTTCATATTCAATGTCTAAAATCTGAAGAGAGTGAGAGTAAGGAATGAGTTTCAATTATTTCTCTGTCTAAGAAAGAGTTTTCCTGCAAGGAGTGCAGTGAAATTGTCTACAAGGAGTGCGTTGACGAGTTCGGAGTATCAATCTCTGAAAGCTCAGTAGGGATAACATTGTTCTCATTCTCGCAGAAGTGCAAATTAAGCACAGGAGCCATGCAAGGAGTGCCCATGTCAAGTGAAGTCTCAGAGTTACAACCTGAGCGAAATTGTTAAAAGACTGATGTCGCAGAGAGTGCACAGAGTCGAAGAATTCAATACTTGGAAGTATTTGAAGAATTTCAACAAGGAGTGCGTGCATGAGTCTTTTTGAAGACTCAACTTGTGGAGAAAGCTCAGAAGGGATAGAGTCTTCAAAGTTGTCGAAGAGAAGCTCAAGAGGGCTAGTGCCTTGAAGTATTGGAAGGAGGCGCAACGACGTTGTTTTGCTGGTGGGAAAGTTTTGTGAAGGCATACTTGTTCATTTCGCAAGAGTCATCAAGGAGGCATTGGATGGTCGGAATTCTTCGTGGAGAATTCGCGAAGTCCCGAGAGCCGTCGGATCATGCAGAGGAGCAAGGGAGTTACGGTTTAAAACCTTTGCATCAAGATTCGCAAGGTTTTGAGTGGCGAAGTCGGGAGAGAATCGCAGCTATCCATCGAAGGAGGACAGGTGGCAGAGATCAAGGGATCTCGCGAACTTGTAGGTTCACAAGGTGAGAGCCCAAAGATTGGGTGCTCCAAGTCGTGAGTGGCGAGATCGCGAGGAGCTAGGACAGTCGTAGGATCTGAGCGAACAGGGGTCATTGGATCACTCATGTAATCTCATTTCGAGGTTTCATGGGTTGAAGAGACGAAAGCTTAGCATCAGGATTCGTGAAGTCACGAAGTCCAAAACGCCAAAAAGGTGGGAAGTTCCGTTGTGGGACCCGTGTTTACGACGTGTTGGAATTTCGGCATTTCGGCATATTGGTATATAGGAAGTTGAGACTTTTGTCCCGAAAGTCCTGAAGTCGCGAGCTGTGATAAGGAGTAGCGAGGAGTTCAGGATCTCGGCACTTCGAGTGTCGGGATACAAAGGAGGTAGCACTTCGGGAAGCGAAGTCATGAAGTGCCAAAGCTAGGCACGAGGGACACGTAGTAGAACCGCAAGGTGGGTCTGTGCAATAGTTAGGCGGACACGTGTTAGCTAGTGAAAGGAGTCAACACCCGTTGACCTCTCGTGTCTCGGGGATTCGTGAGATAAGGGAACGAAAGTTCAACCCTTCGACTTGAAAAGTCGCGAGTAGCAAGAATGCGAGGAGAAAAGGCAACATCGCTTCTTGGGGTTTTGTGAAAGGAAGGTGCCAAGGTTGGACGCCTCAACTTGTGAAGTGGTGAGTAACGAGAGGAGCTAGCGTTAATCCTAGCCGATGGTCATGTAAGGAAGGCGCTGACAGAGGAAGAGCCGTACTCGTATCGGCATTTCGGGTATCGTTAGATTGGAAAGGAAGATTCAAAAGCCTCGACTCATGAACTCGTGAGTTGCGAGTTGCAACAAGTGCCTTTGGAATTGGGCCTTGGTCATAGTGTTGTGGTCGCACGAAAAGGCGGAGCTCGCGCCTAGTGCTATTTTCACAGGGGAGCTTCCGAAAGGACCTGTGGATCGATTAAATTGAGATTCTAGCAAGGAATCGAAAGAGCCGATTCGGCTCAAAAGGAGATAAAGAACGATCCTGTGAGTGGATCTTGGTCCGATGGCCGATAGGTCTGCGTCAGTTTGGTATCAGAGCTTGAATTTGTTTGTATACTTCAGACAGGGGAAGTGAGAAAGAAATCTCAGCCATGCCGCCAAGAAGAAGAGACAAACAAACACCTGATCCGCCAGAGGATAGGGAGATGTCAAGAGAAAGGGGTAGGCAGGTGCCAAATCCAGCCATGGAAACGGATATACATGACCTACACGCCAGAGTCGTGGACATGGAAATAAAACAGAGGCACAGAGCTAGTGTTGGAGATGTCAGTGAATCTGAAAGTGAATATGAAGATGGACATGAAGGAGAAGAGGTCACAGTAGAAGATGCAGCAAATGAACACTTGATTAGGGTTGTTGCAAGAATGAGTGTTAAGGCAAAAATGGATATTCCAATATACGAGGGAAACCTGGATTTTGAAGAGCTTCTAGACTGGATTAGAGCTCTGGACACGTATTTTGACTATGAAGATGTCGAGGAAGACAGGAAGGTCAAACATGCTGTCACAAGATTGAAAGGACATGCAACATTGTGGTGGGATGAGCTACAAGCTGACATACGCTGCAAAGGCAAGCAGAAAATCAAGAGTTGGGATAGGATGATCGCGAAGATGAAGGTGAAATTTATTCCTAGGGATTACCAAATTACTTTGTTTCGAAGAATGCAGAATTTGAGACAGAAACTGATGTCAGTGAAGGAGTACACTGGAGAATTCTACAAGTTGAACATCAGAGCAGGTCATCGGGAAAGCGATGATGAAAAGGTTTCCAGGTACATGAATGGTCTAAGATATGACATCCAGGATGAGATGAGCATGATAACCATCCAAATAGTGGAAGATGCTTATCATATGGCTCTGAAAGCTGAAGAGAATTTGAGTCGAAAACAAGGTCAAAGAGGCCGAGGCAAAAGTCAAGCCAGAGGAAAATCAATTTCCCATGATAGAAATAAGAAACCCAAGGAAGAGTGGAAGAAACCTCAAACTCAAACTGAGAGAGGTGGAAGCTCACAGAGAGGACAACATATCGAACAGAGAGGTCAGTATGTTGATGGAAACATTTTTCCTCGTACCAAAGGTAGAGGAAGAGGAAGAGGTGGAGTGGTGAAATGCTTCACATGTGGAAAGGTCGGACATAAATCTTATGAGTGTCCAGACAGAAAGAAAGAAGGTGGTGAAACTCACATTTTTGAAGCACAGAGGCGGAATGTTGAGGCAGAGGATGCTAAAGGAGGAAGATTGTTCATGATGCAAAAAGTTCTCTTAACGCCAGAGAAGGAGGTGGAGAGTTCGGTCCAAAGGAACAGACTTTTTCAGACTGCTTGCAAGACCAAAGACTGGGCATGCAAAGTCATCATGGACAGTGGTAGCACAGATAATCTCATTTCTACAGAGATGGTAGAAAAGCTGGAGTTGGAGACTATTGAACATCCAAGTCCATACAGAGTTTCATGGCTACAAAAAGGACATCAGGTAAATGTCACTAAACAATGTTTAGTTGAATTTAAGATAGGAGGGTATAAAGATGAAATACTTTGTGATGTCATTCCCATGGATGTTTGTCATCTATTGTTGGGTAGACCGTGGAAATATGACATAAATGTGATTCATGGTGGGAGGAAGAACACATACACCCTAGAGAAGAATGGGAGAACTCACATGTTGCTTCCAATCAAAGATAAAGAGGTGAAACCTGAAGTAAGCAACACTGTACTTCTCATGAGTGGGAAGGAACTTCTTACAGAGGTTAAGAAAAAGGAGGAACCGCAATTCTTTATGGTCAGGAAGCCTAAAATTGTTTTAACCAGTACAAGGGTAGATGATTTACTGGAAGAGGTTCAGAAACTGTTGGAAGAGTTTGCTGACATAGTAGTGGATGAACTACCTCGTTCATTGCCACCGATCAGGAGTGTGAGTCATCATATTTATCTCATACTTGGAGCTAGTTTACCAAATAAAGCAGCGTATAGATTGACGTCGCGGGAGAATGAAGAGGTCAAAAGACAGGTCCAGGATTTAATGGACAAGGGGTTGGTTAGAGAAAGCTTGAGTCCATGTGTTGTTCCAACAGTGTTCAGTCCGAAGAAAGATGGAGGTCGGAGGATGTGTACTGACTCAAGAGCAATTAACAAGATTACCATCAGGTACAAATTTCCATTACCAAGAATGAATGATTTGATGGATTGCTTGAGTGGAGCCAAACAAATTTCAAAGATTGATTTGAAAAGTTGATATCATCAGATTCGTATGAGAGAAGGTGATGAATGGAAGACAACCTTCAAGACTAATGAAGGGTTGTATGAATGGCTTGTTATGTCGTTTGGCTTAACGAACGCACTGAGCACTTTCATGAGATTGATGAATGAAGTCCTGAAGGATTTCATCGGAAAATTTATCATAGTGTATCTTGATGACATACTGATTTTCAATAAAACAGAGGTAGAGCATCTGAAACATTTGGCTACAGTGATGAAGAGGCTACAACAAGAGAAGTTGCTGATAAATATGAAGAAATCCTCATTCATGAAGACATAGCTCATTTATTTGGGGTTTGTTATTTCTGCAGACAAGTTGAAGATGGATCCAGATAAGGTGGAGGTAATTAAGAATTGGCCATCACCGAAGAGTATATTTGAGGTTTGAAGTTTTCATGGATTGGCTAGTTTCTACCGGAAGTTCATCAGGAATTTCAGTGGAATTAGTGCACCAATGATGGAAACAGTGAAGAAGAGACACAAGTCTTTTCACTGGACAGAAGAGGCTGAGAAAAGTTTTAATTTGCTAAAAGGGAAAATCACGGAACAACCAATTTTGGTGTTGCCAGATTTTAAAAAGACATTTCAAGTAAAATGTGATCCAAGTGGATTTGCAATAGGGGCAGTCTTGAGCCAAAAAGGCAGGTCGATAGCATACTTCAACGAGAAGTTGAATGAAGCGAAAGTGAAATACTCCACGTATGACAAGGAGTTCTATGTTATTATTTAGGCACTGAAGAAGTGGAGGCATTACTTAATCCTGAAGGAGTTTGTCTTATACAGTGACAATCATGCTTTGCAATTTGTGACTCAACAGGAGAAGTTGAATCAAAGACATGTTAAATGGGTTGAATACATGCAGAAATTTACTTTTGTAACTAAGCATATTTCTGGAACTACTAACAAAGTTGTTGATGCTTTGAACAGGAAATGTTTGTTGTTGTAGGAGTTTAGAGTCAAAACACTGGGTTTTGATGATCTCAAGGACATGTACAGAGATGATCCAGATTTTAAGGAGGCGTATGAAGCAGCCGAGAATCCAATTCTCAGGGAAAGAAGCCAATGGACAGAGTACATGATCCAGGATGGATTGTTATTCAAGGGTAATCAAATTTGTATTCCAAAATTCTCCATGAGGGAGAATTTGCTGAAGGAGAAACACAGTGGAGGATTGGCCAGACATTTCGGTCATGAAAAGACGTTCTCAAAGTTAAATGAGTCATATTTTTGGCCAGGAATGAGAGCAAACGTCAAATTATTCGTGGACAGATGTAGAATTTGTCAGCATTCAAAAGGGAAGAGGCAGAATGTAGGATTTTATCAATCGTTACCCATACCTGAGAGGCCGTGGGATGCAGTAAGCATGGACTTCATATTGGGGCTGCCGAGAACACAAAGAAGGTTTGACTCGATCTTTGTGGCGGTGGATAGATTTTCTAAAATGACACACTTTATACCATGTCAGAAAACCAGTGACGCAACTCACATTGCGAATCTGTTTTTCAAAGAAGTCATTCGACTTCATGGCTTACCAAGGAGCATAGTTTCAGATCGAGACACCAAGTTCATGGGACACTTCTAGAGAACCTTATGGAAAAAGTTGGGAACAAACTTGTCGTTCAGTTCATCTTATCATCCTCAGACGGATGGACAAACAGAAGCTGTGAATAGGATCTTGGGAGACTTGTTGAGGAGTTTGGATACTGAACATCACAGTCAGTGGGAAAATATTCTGCCACAAGCGGAATCTGCATATAACGACTCACTAAACAGAAGCATAGGGTAGAGTCCATTCCAAATTGTTTATAGGATGCAGCCAAGAGGAGTTTCAGAATTGAGAGATTCAGAACAGAATGCAACTAGGAGTGCTAGTGTAGAGGGTTTCGCAGAGGCGATGAAGGAACTTCACAGCCAGGTGAAGGAGCGATTGCAGAACTCGAGCCAAGAGTATAAGCGCAGAGAATATCAACACAGGAGACAACTTCAATTTGAGGTTGGTGATTTGATTCTGTTACATCTGAGAAAGGAAAGGTTCCTGAAGGGGACATATAACAAACTGAATATGAAGAAGATCGAACCATGTAAGGTCTTGAAGAAATTTGGGGCAAATGCTTATGAGATTGAATTACCCGATGGGATCATAATTTCTCCGATATTCAACATCTCAGATGTGTACCCTTACAAAGCTGAGGAAGTTGAAGCAAGTAGTGAACAACCAAAGGTTCAGTGGAAAAAATAGATGCCAGTTGTAGAGAAGCCACATATGGAAAGCATACTAGACAAAAGAGTTAGTAAAAGGACCAGAAGAAGGGAATATTTTGATTACTTGGTCAAGTGGAAGGGGCATCCAGTTGAAGATGCCAGCTGGGAGAACAAAGTAGAGATCTAGAAGCATGGGCATACCATGCGAGGGCTCATGGATAGGAGCCCATGAAAATTTTCAAGTGAGGGAGTATGATGTAGGAGCATTCCAACAACAAGCGAGCGGGGGACAAACGCCAATGCATTTTGGCACATGATGAATTGTTTGAAATGTTTTGAAGTTTGATATGCCAAACATAAATGAGACAATTAAGAAAGGGCATACTTGTAGATTGTAATCAGACCTTGAGCGTCCTACTCTCGTCTGAAGGACTAAGAGGCATTTATACTAGTAAATGTAAGTAGGTAGTTTTAAATTCCTAGATTAGACAGTTTCAGGAGTCGGAGGGAAAATGGATATAGACACCCTCACTTGTATCATTGTAACATTAGCAGCATGATCAATAGAGCATAGAGAAGAAGAAGCAGAAAGATGTGTAGAAAAACCCCATGTACAAAAGTTCTGGATTAATACAAATATCTTTAGTTCAGACTCATGGTGTTCAATTGTTTTCTATATTTGTACATGCTGATTGATATATGCTTGTTTACTCTCTGTTATGCATTTTCTATGATGCGTGAATGTATGATTTCATATTCAATGTCTGAAATCTGAAGAGAGGGAGAGTAAGGAATGAGTTTCAATTGTTTCTCTGTCTGAGCAAGAGTTTTCTTGCAAGGGGTGCAGTGAAATTGTCTGCAAGGAGTGCGTTGATGGGTTCAGAGTATCAATCTTTGAAAGCTCAGTAGGGATAACATTTTTCTCATTCTCGCAGAAGTGAAAATTAAGCACAGGAGCCGTGCAAGGAGTGCGCAGGCTGAGTGAAGTCTCAGAGTTACAACCTGAGAAAAATTGTTAAAAGACTATTGTCGCAGAGAGTGCACAGAGTCAAAGAATTCAATACTTCGAAGTATTTGAAGAATTGCCGCAAGGAGTGCGTGCAGGAGTCTTTTTGAAGACTCAAGTTGTGGAGAAATATCAGAAGGGATAGAGTCTTCAAAGTTGTCGAAGAGAATCTCAAGAGGGCTAGTGCCTTGAAGTATTGGAAGGAGGCGCAACAACGTTGTTTTGCTGGTGGGAAAGTTTTGTGAAGTCATACTTGTTCATTTCGCAAGAGTCGTCAAGGAGGCATTGGACGGTCGGAATTCTCTGTGGAGAATTCGTGAAGTCCCAAGAGTCATTGGATCGTGCAGAGGAGTAGGGGAGTTACAATTTAAAACCTTTGCATCAATATTTTTGAGGTTGCGAGTGGCGAAGTCGTGAGAGAATCGCAGCCGTCCATCGGAGGAGGATAGGTGGTAGAGATTAAGGGATCTCGCGAACTCGTAGGTTCGCAAGGTGAGAGCCCAAATATTGGGTGCTCCAAGTCGTGAGTGGCAAGATCGCGAGGAGCTAGGACATCCGTAGGATCTGAGTCAACAGGGGTCGTTGGATCACTCACATAATCTCATTTCGGGGTTTTTTGGGTTGAAGAGCTGAAAGCTTAGCATCAGGATTCGCAAAGTCATGAAGTCCAAAACTCCAAAAAGGTGGGAAGTTTCGTTGTGGGACCCTCGTTGATGACATGTCGAATTTTGGCATTTCGTCATATCGACGTATAGGAAGTCGAGACTTTTGTCCCAAAAGTCCCGAAGTCATGAGCTGCGATAAGGAGTAGCGAGGAGTTCGGGATCTCGACGCTTCGGGTGTCGGGATACAAAGGAGGTAGTGCTTCGGGAAGCAAAGTCGCGAAGTGCCGAAGCTGGGCACGAGGGACACGTGGTAGAACCGCAAGGTGGGCCCGTGCAATAGTTAGGTGGACACATGTTACCTAGTGAAAGGAGTGAACACCCATTGACCTCTCGTGTCTCATGGATTCGTAAGATAAGGGAATGAGAGTTCAACCCTTCGACTCGTGAAGTCGCGAGTAGCGAGAACGCGAGGAGGAAAATCAACATCGCTTCTCGGGGTTTTGTGAAAGGAAGGTGCCAAGGTTGGATGCCTCAACTTGTGAAGTGGCGAGTAGCGAGAGGGGATAGTGTTAAGCCTAGCTGGCGGTCGCGTAAGGAAGGCGCTGACAGAGGAAGAGACATACCCGTATTATCATTTCAGGTATTGCAAGATTGGAAAGGAAGAATCAGAAGCCTCGACTCACGAACTCGCGAGTTGCGAGTTGCAACAAGTGCCTTTGGAATTGGGCCTTGGTCATAGCGCTATGGTTGCACGAAAAGGTGGAGCTCACGCCTAGTGCTATTTGCAAAGGGGAGCTTCCGAAAGGACCCATGGATCAATTAAATTGAGATTCCAGCAAGGAATCAAAAGCGCTGATTCGGCTCAAAAGGAGATAAAGAATGATCCTGTGAGAGGATCTCGGTCCGAGGGCCGATAGGTCTGCGTCAACTAATGGCTACTGGAATTGATTTTTTATTTAACCATTTGTGCCCAATGTTGCGGATGATTTTTTAGTGATAACATATGCTCCCTTATGTGTGATTTTAGGAGCATACGTATAGCCGAAATACATCAATGTTTGTTTTTCTAAAAGTACCATTGTAATGAAGAGTGAAGAGAGGAACTAAAAGAGCGATCCATCGGAGGGAGAGGGAAAACTATGGGACCCAAACCTTTCTTTAGGGAGAAAAAGAAAATATGTGTACAAACAAGGCGGGCATGCCCCATGCTCATGTCATGAAACAAAAATCTGTAAATATAACTGAAGGTGTATGTTGATATAGATAACTGCAGTGCCCTCGGGGGAGATTGATAATGACAGATGAAAATTATGAATGGTGAACAGGATCTGAAGTGAGGAAGGGATGACTGTAAGAATTGTCAATGACTCGTAGGCATTGATGGCCTAAAATATTCAGAGGTCTTCGGCTGGTATGAAACAACTACAATAGTCCCATAGTAAGGCCCACTGTAACATGAGGGTTTGTTGAAGTCGAATATTATGGGGGTCAACAAAATCAGAGATCAATGATGATTCTCTCTATGTCGTATGAGACTCCTCATTGAAAAGGTAATGAGATTCAAGATATTGTCTGATCTGGATTTTATGAGTAGAACGAAATGAATACAGATTATTAACAGGTGCTTAACAAAAAAATAACAGAGATACAGTAAAACTGGTTTTCTATTCAATAACAAAATAAGTTGAAACTGTAAAATGCAGTGGAAACAAGCTTGTTGGAATGGTGGAGGCTTATCTCTGAGAAGAGATGTGACGACAGCATGCATTCACAAGAAGAAGGTTACAATGAGGCTCTGAAGGCCATTTTACAATAAGAAATAATGCCAAAAACCCTAGACATCCAAAAACCTAACCCTAGGAGATGAAGCGGCAAAAGTCATGTGGGCCTCGTTTGGGTAAGTTAGTACATCAACTTCCCGGGGTCGTAACTTTTGCATATGATCTCTGTTTTAGGCATGTGATAGTCTGTTGGAAAGGTATCATCGAGGAGATTCATTTTCGGGGATAAATAATTCCTTTGGCTATATTTAAGGAGCTCGATCCTGAAAAACCTTCATTTAGGCCCTCAAAATGGCCCCGAAAGTTAAAACTACTAAAAATAGTAAATTGCCAAAATTGTCAGAAAACTATTTTGAGCCAGTTGGAAAAGGTGGATGGCCACCGATATCCATATGGATAAATCCTCCCTCCTTAGGAAGCAATTCTCTCTATTGTGTTGAGGTCCCCCATCAGATGAGGAAATTTCTGTTGAATTTGGCCCCGGGTGAGCCACTTGCCTTGGTGCAGGAGCTGCCCTGCTTTGACGACTCGATAAAGTTGGAGCCTTTGTTGTCGAGTGCCCTTGATTTGTGTGTCCACAATCTGATCATTGGATGCCTATTGTAGGAAGTCGGGATTGAGCTCTGTCGGTGTCAGTTGTTATGCTACTTCTGAGGTGTCAAATAATGGTGGGAAATAAGGGCGAAGGAGATCCATGTTGAACACTGGGTGCAGACCAAGGAAAGGAGGAATGTTGAGCTCAAAAGAATTATCCCCCATGGCCTTGGTTGTAGTGTACGGCCCATAACAGAGTGGGCGAAGCTTTCGATGGGGTCCTGTAAGGCATTCTTTCTGCAAGTGCAACCAAACTTTGTCGCCCACCTGAAACTTATGTGGCACCCAATGTTGATCATGGCGTTGTTTGTACTTGTCATTGGACTTCTGTAGGATATCCTAAACCTGTTAGCGGATGTGCTAGATTCACTCAATGAACCGGGTGGCTTTGTCAGCTTCAGTTCGGTCGAGGTGACCGCAAGGGGAAGTACAACATCTATGGGTCCCAATGGTTGGAATCCCAACCCCACTTGAAAGGGGTTGTGGCCGATTGAGCTATGGAGGGCTCAGTTGTAGCTATACTGGACATAGGGAAGGCTCTCATCCCATGTGTAAGGGTGCTTTGAATTATACATGCGAAGGATATGCATAATCATTCGATTTACAACCTCGGTTTGGCCATCTGTCTGGGGGTTGAAGGTCATGGATTTGGTGAGCTTGGTGTCCAGCAGTGACCAGAGGCTCGACCAGAATGTGCTGAGAAATCGACTATCCCGATCCGAGACAATGGTTTGTGGGATTCCAAAATGTACCCAGACTCATTCTAAGAAGAGCTTGGTAGTGGCCTCTGCTGTGATGTTGTTCTTGTAGGCAACCATAATCGCCATCTTAGAAAAGAGATCAACAACCACAAAAACACAGTCATTTCCCCGCTTGGTGGACAGGAGACCCTACATGTAGTCCATTGACATGGATTCCCATGGCCTTTCAGGAGTAGGAAAAGGGGTGTACATGCCCTATTTCTTAGTGGTCAGTTTGGTAATAGCGTAGGCAGTGCAGGATCTGATATACTTGCTGACCTCCTGTCGAAGTTTCAGCCAGTAGAAATGTTTCAGTAGCATCGCCACTGTCTTTTCAATGGCGAAGTGTCCTGCCACCCGACTGTAGTGGGCTTCCCAAATCATCTTCTCTCACTCATTTGATGGAACATAGATATGGCCCAGATGACACAACAACCCATCCTGAAGATGGAAATTATCAACAACTGCATTTGCACCCAACATTTGGTAGGTGGTGGCAAAGTCAGGGTCTGTCTCATAGAGTTGGGGCCATCCATATGTCTCATTGCCGCAAGATTCTATCACCATGGTGAGTGTCGTGACTGGCGATCTGCTGAGGTAATCAGGAATGCGATTGGTGCTTCCTGTTTTATACTTGATGTTGGGGTGGAATTGCTACAAGTATGTGGACGACTTTTGATGGTAGTCATTCTGCAATTTTCCCTGCGTCTGCATGAACTGCAGTGGCTTATGATCAGTGTGGATGACTGTCTCCTTCCCAAGAATGTAATGTCTCCACTGGCGGCATGCTTGGAAAATGGAGTACATTTCTTTGTCGTAAGTAGGGTACTTACGGACAGTATCTGACAGTGTCTCACTATGATAGTCCATGGGGTGGCCGTGTTGAGTGAGAACGACATCCACAGCATAGTCTGAAGCATCTGTCTTGATATCAAAAGGATGTTGCAGGTCTAGTAGTGAAAGTACTAGGACTGAGCACAAGCATTGCTTCAAATCATCGAACGCTTGTTGTTGGGACCGACCCCACGCAAATTTTTCCTTACCACCACCTCTGTTTATTTGGCTAAGGGCCCATGCAATATGGGAGAAACCCAACATGAACCTGCGGTAGAAATTGGCAAGGCCCAAGAAGCTCCAAAGATCAATGAGTGTTGTTGGGCTGGCCAGTCACGGAAGACTTGGATCTTGGCTGGATCCACATGTACGCCATGTTGATCAATGATGTATCCTAGGTAATGGACCATGTCCATGCTGAAGGAGCATTTTTCCAAGTTGGCGTATAGCTTGTATTGTCGCAGGGTGTGCAAAACCTGTTGAATACACTGCAAGTGTTCGACCCAAGTCTTGTTGTAAATGAGAATGTCATCCAGATACACCACTAAAAATGTATTGGTGAATGGTCGCAGGATATTGTCCATCATCCTAACGAAAGTGGCTGGAGCATTTGTCAAACCAAAGGGCATGACCAACCATTCAAAAAGGCCTTCTTTTGAATTGAAGGCGGTCTTCCATACATCTGTCTGTTCTATCAAGACCTGGTGGTAGCCAGACTTCATATCAATCTTACTGAAGTATTTGGCTCCCGTGAGTTGATCAAGGAGGTCATCGATTCGGGGAATCAAGTATCGGTTTCTGACTATGATTTTATTAAGAGCTTGGTAATCAATACAGATTTGTCAGGTTCCATCTTTGTTCTATACCAACACGATTGGGCTCCCGCAAGGTGATGAGATGGGGTGGATGTGCCCCTTGTGGAGAAGTTCTTGGATCTATCACTTGATCTCCTCATTCTATAACAAAGAGCAATGATATACTGACCCATTGGGTAGTGGTGCACTGGGGGTCAGATCGATGGGGTGCTTGACCTGGCAGTGCAAAGGTACCCCTGTAGGTGAGGAGAAGATATCTGAGTATTCTTCCACAACCTTATCTACTTGCTTCTGCTGTGTGGAGAGGTCGGCCGCAGAGACCCTGGATGTGGTTGTGATCTTTTGCTTATTTTGAGAGCGAATCATGAAGAATACAAACTTCCCCATCTGAGAGATGACCTTCCTGCATTGCTTAGTAGATATCAAGGAAATAACACTAGGTGGGACTGCCTCAGGTATCCTGTACAATTTCCTGTTCAAAGTAATAATAACACCACGAGGCCTAGACTCATATACAACATGATGTTTCCATAAATAAGGTTGGCCCAAAAGAACATCACAAACTTCGAGAGGAGAAACATCACACAATACCTCATCTTTGAAAGGCTTGATGTCGTACGACAGTTGCCATTGTTGGCTGGTGCGGAGATCGCTTCCTTGGCGAAGCCATCCAATAGTGTACGGTTGTGGGTGCGGCGTTGTTGGCAGGGCTAGCCGCTTGACGACCTTTGCTGAGATGAGGTTCTTCTGGCTACCACTATCAATGATGAAGTGCAGCAGGATGCCTTTTACCCACATCTGTGAATGGAAGAGGCGCTCTACTTCTTCTAGCTCGTCTGGTTCACCAGGCTGGAGCTTGGTGGTAGAAACGGTGGCACTAGGTTCCACGTCAATGATCCATCTTCCCCTTTCTGGTTCTGGCTCAGAGTCATAATATGCATCTGATTTAGAGGATTTCACTTCGGCCACCAGCGACTGCTTTGAGCAGCAATCAGCAGTGTTATGCCAAGGGCTCTTATGGAAGTCGCACCACTTCCCAGTATCTTTCTTTGTCTTTTCGGTGTCCTTCTTTGCTTGCGGCTTGGACTGGTTGTCCTGATACTGTCCATATTTTCTTTGTCCTTTTTTTGGTGGGTTGGGGCCACCCTTTCCTGGCTTTTGTTGTGAGGATTTCCCAGGCCCAAATTGTTGCGTCTTTTGTTTGAGCTTCTGCTCGATTTTGACAGCATATCAGTAGGCCGCGCCCAAGGATGAGATGTCTAGAAATTCCATTTCAGTCTAGATGTATCTATGTAGAGCACCGTGATACTTGAGTACCATATGTCACTCTGAATATTTGATACCCAACTTGGTGCGCAAGGTATGGAACATATTTGTGAAATCATGCACTGCTTGGTCTCTTTCTTGCCGCAGTGTGGTCCATTTGGTATACAGGTCATCATAACTTCCGACAGGGTAGTATTGTTCCTTAATAGAATCTCTGAAGGATTCACAGGTGGTCGTGACTGAAAATAATGAGGTTTCCAAGCTATTTCCTTTTTCTCACAGAAAGTTTCCCACCAATATTTGACATGGGGAAAGGCTTTGAGGAGTGAAAAAGTAATCTTTTCTTTATTCGAAAAGTTATGGACAGAAAAATACTCTTCTAGTAGATTCAACCACTTGTCTACAGCATTTGCATATATCTGACCTTCAAATATAGGAATATCAAAGTTTATTTGTACCTTGAAGGGGGCGGCACCTCCGTTCGAAGAAGATGCATCCCCTGTTGGTAGCCACCGAAGGATTTGTGCGAAACTATCCATCATCTCGTTCCTCTGTTGCATGAGGGATTCCTCAATAAACAGTTTGAAAGGATCTCCTGTCCCTTCATATTTCTTTTCTCCTACCATGGGAAGTCGCTTGGGCATGCGAGAGCTTCTTTCCTTAAGAGAAACAAGCTCGAGACCCAACTCTTTGTACTCCGACCTCGTTGGGGACATGCATTAAGACGACAAGGAGAAGACCGCTCTAATACCACTGATCCGGATTTTATGAGAAGAATGAAATGAATACAGATTATTAATAGGTGCTTAACAAAAAAATAACAGAGATACAGTAAAACTGGTTTTCTATTCAATAACGAAATAAGTTGAAACTGTAAAATGCAGCGAAAACAAGCTTGCTGGAATGGTGGCGGCTTATCTCTGAGAAGAGATGTGATGGCAGGGTGCATTTGCAAGAAGAAGGTTACAATGAGGCTTTGAAGGCCATTTTAAAATAAGCAAGAATTCCCAAAACCCTAGACATCCAAAAACCTAACTCTAGGAGATGAAGCGCCAAAAGTCATGTGGGCCCCGTTTGGGTAAGTTAGTACATCAACTTCCCGGGGTCGTAACTTTTGCATACGATCTCCGTTTTAGGCATGTGATAGCCCGTTGGAAAGGTATCATCGAGGAGATTCATTTTTGGGACTCAATCATTCCTTCGACTATCATTGAGGAGCTCTATCCTGAAAAACCTTCATTTAGGCCCTCAAAATGGCCTCGGAAGTTAAAACTGCTAAAAATAGTAAATTGTCAGAAAACTGTTTTGAGCCAGTTGGAAAAGGTGGGTGGCCACCGATATCCATATGGATCATTTTCTCCCTTCTAGAAACTGTGCTGATGTTGACAGGAAGGGAGACGCGAATCCAAGAAGAAAAGATATTCGTGAAATCCACTGAGTAATATATGATATAAATCATTGGCGGGTAACATGAATGAAGTTAAGATGTTGTGGGACTCAATACTGCCCTTGGTTGGGTTGTTTGAAGGATGATTGGTAGAAACCGCAAAACTAGATCTAGTGTCAGGGGGACAACTAGATATGGGGTTAAATTGTGCAAGAGGCTAACAAAGTGGAAAAAATCATAGATCATGGGTATATGGACTTGGGATACTCGGGGTTCGTGAAGGATGTTGGAATGAAAAGAGACTGGATGCCCCAACCAAGGGAGACATGGGTTTCTTTGCCAAGAAAAATAAGGCCATCAAGGATGACGACAAAAAAGCTATGTATATGCTAAAAACAAAGGCTTTTCACAATTACCAAAGAAATAAAGAATAATTTGGGTTGAGTATACAGATACAAAAATAGGTGCCCCAGTGAAATATGGCTTGGCCTGTGAGGGAGCAAGTTTGTGAAAGATAACTGGTGGAGAGTGGGGGCCCCATGGGTGGGTTTCTGTATTAGGTAAATGGATGGAGGACAATCTGTAGATGGGAAAACTGAAGGTGGATGAGATGGATGGATAATGAAACTATGGAGATGCAATCAATAGAACCGAGATGATATGACCCAAGAGTCCATTGGGAAGGTTAGCAATATGATGAGAAGAAGTATGTGGTTCACTCTTGGAAGTGCATAAGACTATCAAGACTCCCATCCCTAGGGGGTGAAAATCATCATGAGTGTCAAGTTACCAGGGGGAACTATGAATAGGGCAACTCATGTAGGGGAGAGTTTTATCGGATGACAGTACCCAAATGTGGTAGAGGTGAAGATATTGTAGAGCCGAATGTAGGGACCCTAAAGGTAAATTTCAAAGGGTTTGACTGGGATATGCAATTGATTTACAGAGGGAATAATTACATGACAGTGTCGAACATATACCTAAAGGGGTTGTAATCTTGCGAAACAAATACCTACACACATGAAAACAAAATACCCGACGTGAAAAATATCTGATGATAAAGAACATATAACAACTATTTGATAAAATTGAAAGTGAGCACGCGTACATGAATGCGACATGAGAAAAATGCTCCTCTGGGGAATGTGAATATGTAGATGGTGGAACCAGGATCCTGTAGCTGAGAATGGATTGGAAAACAGAGGCTCTGGGCTCCTGTAATAGAGTGTGGAAGTTGGGAAAAAGAGCCTATATATGGATGGTGGGCCCACGATGCCACCTCATTGGCACTGACACTATTGGTGATCTGGTGAGAGTGTTGTGAGGTGATTTATGAGAGCTTGGGGCTATCGATCAGGCGAGTGATAGAACTCTTGAAAAAGTGCTCAATGATGGAGCACATTCCAAGGGAAGTCAGGGGTAGTAAGTTCCTCTAAGATATCTTCGTTGCAGTGGAATCTGCTAGAATACGAAGGATCTTGGGAGATGGTAGGGGGAACCATCAATGGGTAAGTGTTACTTTCCTCAAGGGATGAGGATATAGAAGGGATATCATGTACAGGGTGTGATGGTTCACTTAACATGAACTGAATGTCACGATACTGTGGATGGTACCTCATTCACGTGGAGATTGACGAAGAAACATAATGAATTTCATTTATGTGAGCAGCAGTAGTGATGGGTGTAATGGCCATATTCTTAGTATATGGCACAAGAGAAATTGGTTCATAACATGTCCTTGCATGCAGTTGAGGACTCCATAGTAGTAGTTGAAGTACTAGGTGGAGTGGTAAGCAATGGGGTTTTTCTAGGGAGTTGGATAAGATTGCGCAAATTAGGAAGAGTAGGACATATGTTAGTGGGGTTTCCTTCTCTTTCACATAGTGCACAAGGAGGTTGAGCTCAGGGAGGGAGCGGAGTTGTGGGATCGTTCTTCCTTCTTCTTCCCCCAGTGGTAGTGGTGTTGCTACTAGTTGGGGGTGATGGTGGTGTGGAAGGAGCTTATACTGGGATCTGCATCGGTACTCCCTTTGTCTGAGGAGGGAGAGATGGTGTAGGAACCATGGAAAGTGGTTGAAGATACCATACAATTATGGAAAGCACCATGTTGGGAAGGGTGAGAGTAACAACTACCTGGAATGCTTGGACTCCACGTGGGGGGTAGAAGAAGGGGATTTGGGTAATGGCTTCAGGGACTATCTCCCAAACCAGGATTTTCCCCTGGAGAGAGGGGGGAATCCTGGACTAGTGGTTCAGTGGTAGTTTCAGGGAATTCCTGAGGTAGTGGTTCTCCAACCAACTGGTGGAACTTCAATGTGGGGAGGGGCCTCCATGATAGGAGTAGTGTCTTCGATATCAGTTCTGTTAGAGGAAACTACACACACTTGCGCGAACATGGAAATATGTAGGAGAGGTGATGCTCCATGGTAAGTCCCTAAAAAGTATGGGTCCTTGAATATTCCCAAACCCATGTCGATGACCGAAAAATCCTCTGAGCTAGATCGGAC
>ML819796.1:30816-44569 GCA_009831015.1 Picea engelmannii | reverse complement strand
ATATTATCAATGTTGGTAGAATGATTAGGCTCATAATGTGTAAGTTGGTCGATGGTGACGAATTTCCTGTTATGGTGAAACATCATCATACGAAACAGAAAAGAGGCTACAGCCTTCATAACATACATGTAGCAACACCTGGACAAGATATTGTAATCAAGGGGGGCATCGATAACCTCAATATCGATCAGGATGGTTTTTCCCCCAAGCTTGATGGGGACATTTTGGAAGATCCCTTCAAGAGATGATGGTCGGCCATCATAAGCTCTAAGGGTGATGGCAGATGGTACTAGTTCAGGTGAGCTGAGTTTTTTCCATACGACTTTGGACATGATGCATGTGGATGCACCTTCATCGATGATACACCGATGAACTATGATGTTCTGAATTTTAACTTGTATCTGAAAAGCAACCAGGGTGGGGAGGCATGGTTCCCCATTATCTAGATCAAAGGTGATGAGTCAAGTATCAACTAGGTCGATTGCCCCTAAAGCGGAAATAAAGGACTTGCATTGTGAGGGGTATGTTTGGAGGACCTATAAAACATACATGGTTGCAGGGGACTATGTCAAGTCATCAACCAAATTGTAGTTATGAGCTTCCCTAGCCTAAGGGTTATGTACATTACGTCGTAAAGGTACATGGGGTATACAAGGATTCGGGTCAATGTTAGGGCATGGGATCATCAATGGTTGTCCGAATGTATCAGGATTTGTTCCATAAGTGGTTGGGGTAGAGTCAGGGGGGACTCCATATTGACAACCATGAGTTTGCAAAAGAATCTCTTTCTCACTGGTAAGGAGGATATTACGGTCAGTTGGATTTTTGGGTTGATTGGGACCTGGGTTTTGATATTTCCCCATTGGTGGTGGGGCAGAATTGATCTCTTGTTGTGTATTCATCACACCTTGGTGTGGAATAGGGTTTTTCAACACAGCCAGAGATGGTGGCAGCAAATAGTATTGTGGGGTCTGGGAAGGTGCAGGCGGTGCTAGGGGATGTTGAGTGTTCATGGATTCTTTCATCTGTTTGAAATCGACAATTTTGGGGTAGCGGTGAGTATAATGTCCATACTCGCCACATAGAGTGCAAGGGAAGTTAGTTATGAGATTATTGCTCTTCCCTTGTCATGGTTGATTGTTATTGTTGACCCCTTGGGGGTTTTGATTGCCTTGATTCTAGTTGCCCCCAACGGGTTGGTTTTGTTGGGGGTTATTTCTTCCTGGATCTGGATTGTTGTTGTTTTGATTTTTTCCTTTCTTTTTGGAATTATTTGGAGGATGGGCCATATTTTCCGTATTCAATTGTTCAAAAGTATAAAGTTGTTGAATGGGAGAGGGTTGAACAAAATTAACGCCAGTGTTTCATTGTTCTAGTGGAGGAGAAACCGGTTCTGGAGGACCAGGAAATGGAAAATATGGATTTTTTTATCGAGATGATCCATATGACATGTAGGAAGTTGAACTAATTCCACCACTTTGGGGTGATATGTAGGGGTTGATGATGAACTTTTACTTGATTGAGAGATCATATGAATCATGGGTATCAGTGAGGGTACCCCCAATGGTTGAGAGAGACCAACATGGTATGATTATTGGTGAGTGGAAGGAGGGTAATAAGACACTTCTCCATATGGTTTCAAATATTGATTTTCCCCATAGGTAGGTGATGGGTGGATGTAAGGGTTGAGATGTGTCATAGAACCAATCAACCCATCCGTAGTGTGAGAAACCTTAGGTTTGTCCTAGCCAAATGGTAGGGGTCTAGGTGCATCAGGAAATAATGTGTACAAGTAACCTGATTTATCATATATGAGGTCAAATTGTTGGGCCTTGCTAATGGCCTCCTCCTCTGATTGAGGAAAAGTGGATGCTACATCTTTGGCAATCATAGAGATGAGTGATTTAAGAAACCAATCAAGACGTTGTTCTTTGGTGGTTTCTAATTTACACAAACTACGTCACCACTGCCATTCATGGATGTGGTCAGCGATATGGATAGCAGTGGTTTTTTTGAACTAATAAATAAGTTCTAATATAATATCATGATGAACTGGTAGTTGAAAAAATGACAAAAGGGCTTGTCCAATGATTCAAAGGTCACATGGGACCCTGATTTTTCGTCCACATACCATTTGGTTGATGAACCAGTGAGAGTTCGTTGAAATAAACTCAAGCAGATGGAATCATCCATGATTTTGTTTGAAGAGGACCATAAGTGGAAGGTCATAACATGGTTGGCAGGATCTTCCCCTGGTTTTCCTTCAAACTTTGGAATGTCTGAAGGTAACTTCGTAGGCATATTGGGACAAGTAGCATCATGCAAAATTGGATCATTCACGAGTTTGGTTAAATTGAGAATGTTGAGGGATGCCAAGTATGGCATAGGGAGATTGGGTGAAGGATTAGTTCCATCTATCGTGGGTGTAGGTAATGGACCTGTCCCTTGAGAATTATTTGGTGGGTGCGTACTTCTCCCTCGAGAATACGTTTGACTCTCTACTCCTTGTGAAGGAGAACCAATAGATGGATGGTCTTGGGTGTTTGACCCAAGAAAAGTGGAACCAAGTAAAGTTGATCCCAAAATAGTAGCACTCACGGGGGTGTGACATGGTTGAGCTAGTGAGTTGGCAAGACTAGGAACTCCTCCTAGAATAGGAGGAAGATTCTACAAGCGTCTAGAATGATGAGGATTTTGTGGGTCCCCTATGGTTCCGACTAGCAAAGTGAATGTGTGAAAATGGTGACAAGAGGAATAAATGAACAATTGATTTTATATTTTTGACCTTCATAACATGGTATAACTCACAATGGGATGTAATAAAGTGAACATCATACATACATCAATTGTAAAATAAATAAGCATGTGGATAGGTGTATTTTTTCTGCATGGGGGAACAATAACAAAAAAAGATGGTGCCCTAAAAGAATTATTTTACTTCCTCTTGATTTAGCACTGGGCCTTCCAAGAGCACTCAACAGTGGGGTCTGAAGCCACCGGAAGAGGAACTAGTGAAGGTTGAAGTAATTAGTTGTAATGAGGGGTAGAGGGTGCATATCCTGAAAGATCTGGCAATATTTCCCAATAGCCACACAAAATCTGATCAAGGTGCGATTGTAGCCCACAATCGCCACCTAGGTGGATATCCTAAGTTTGTCCACTAAGTACCTCGGTCAAAGTGCAACATTTAGATTTTCAGCCTCAAAAATGGGTGACAGGCTGGATGCCCTCACAAGAGTTGGGTGACTCAAGGAGGGATGAGAAAAACAATCAAACCTCGGCCTTCGACCCTTCACGGGTATCTCCCTGCCTTATGGTGTAGGAACACTTGACTTGGAGGATTTGAAAGTTCCCTATTTCTCAACTTCTATTGTTTGAAAATGTGAGAGCCTAATAACGAGGGGTTATTTGGATGTTTACCTATGAGATCCTACCTATACTAAAATATTTCTTTTGGCACCTCGTGTGGAGGAAAAATTAGTGCATTTTTTAGAAAATTTTTAGATGTGGTGGCCTGAGAGATTTGGGTCATGGACCAACCTCGTTTGAATTAATTGGTGTGGATAATTTCCAAAGAACTATTCAGATCTTTCGGAATTCCTTTGGAGAAAACCTACTTCGACCTCCATTATTCTAATAGAAATTATGTGTGTGAGTGGCTTTGTATGCAAGAAAGTGACAAGTGTGAAAAGATTTTAATAAGTTAAGTGTGATATTGCAGCATGTGGACTTCCTGTGGTCCTTAAAATTCTTCTTTACCTAGCTTACTATGTGTCTTTGGTACAACCTTGCGGAATATTTAAATCCCTAAAGAACTAGCAATGTGGACATATGGGTTCTTACAAATCCTTTAAACTCCCTAAAATGTTGTCTATACTAAGAAATATTTGAAACTATCTTAGATTTGTAGACATGTGGGCATGTATGGTCTCATTACTTTGATCTTTAAACTTCCCTAGATTGTGATCTAAGCTAAGAAATCATTTTAAGAAACTAACCTAAGATTTCAAACATGTGGGCATGTATGGGCCCTTACAAATCTTTAAGATGGTGTTGGCACAGGGGAAGACCCAGGGTTCAATGCTTCAACAACACACCAACAAAACCCTAACTACTGGCCCTTTCGACAACACCTACGAAGCAGGCGAAGTCTCACCTGAGGTAGAGGTAGGGGGGGTTACAGGACTCAGGTGTCTGTAACCAAGCTGGGACACAAATCTATGATAGAAACACTTCGCAGAGTATTCTATTAACACTACAATATGATATTCATTAACTCATTAGCTTCAATAACATCGCGGAGAAAACCCTATTATAGATCGGTGTAGTAACAATAAAGATTAAGTACTTCAATCAGTTAGCACATAGCACTGAGTTATATCTAACATTCATTCCTGACCAATAAATCACTAAGCATCAATAGATATATCTAAAATACATAATAAAAAAATCACTAAGAAGATAAATGATAAACACAACATAACACAAATCACATCAAAGACAGAAGATATACGTGGTTCACCCCAGTGTGGGGAGTCCACCAATTGCTTTGTCTTATTTATTATTCTTCAATTCTCTTACATTCATTCACTCCTATGCACTAAGCCATAGGGCCAATCTTCATAGGGGACAGGAGATCTGTGCAGTGAGCGCCAAATCCTTCTTCCCAAAACTAGGTCACAGCACAAAGCTAACTTCTCTATTGAACAAACTTGGTCTAGTGCCAACAAGCCGCCAACACTCACCCTTGACTCGTCCCGAGTCACTTAGGTATGGGCAGTGTCGCTTCAAAGGCCTTGAGCTTCACTCGAGTTTCCTTGAATTGCTACTTTTCCTGAACCTCCTACTCACCGAGCTCCTATATTGTCTGCACTGTAACATGCCCTTCCAGGCTTTGTTCCACTTTCACAACCACTTGGTCCAGTTGTGAGCCTTGTCCTTCAATTTCTTCAAACACCTTGTAGACTTCATCCTGCATAGGTTGTATCTTCTGTGTGACTTCCATTACTCTTCCCTATATGGAAGTAATCTACTGCTAGACGACATTCTTCTCTTGATATTTCTTCATTCTCTCAACTGGGGTGAGGAGATTCATCTGTGCCTGCATGGTGAAGGCCTGTTGTTGTGCCTCCTGTATTTGTGCTTCAAACTTCCTTAGCTCTGGATATTATATGAGGTGTTCATAAGTCTACGCACTTCTGTCGCTCAACTTTTTTCACTCTGAGACAAGGGCCCCTATCCTTATTACTGCGTTCTTAGCGGCTTCCTCCCTCTGATCGCACACTTCTTGTGGGGTGCTAGATACTTCTTGAACTTCCAACTTTGTTATCCTTGCTTGAATCTATTGGACGTTCTCAACGAGCTTCATCACTTGAGCCTCGACTGACTCATGTTCCTCCTGTGCCAATCCTGGCACATAGTGACATTCTTTACTCACAACTTCCTTAACCATGGTCTGTTCTACGAGAAACTGCTCCTTTTTTTCTGTAACTGTACCTTCTCCTCCTTGACCATCGCCTGAAACTCATATTTTTCATTTTCATAGGAGGTTACACAGTACCATGCTACATGTAGTTTTTCTAAGACTTCCTCTTTCTCGTGTTTCAAGGATTTTTTAGCCTTCTCCTTCTCTTCTTGGACCTTTTGAAGTCGAGCCTCTGTCACATATTCTAGTCTTCTTAATTGGGCTGGTTCATCCCCCAATTCTATATTCTATGTCAAGGAAGGAGCAGTGGGTACTGCGCGGACCGAATGAATAGCTTGTTTTATTTCCTTTAGTTCCTTCTCGAGCCTTTCATACAACTCCTCCTTCTTTGCTCCATACCTCTGTAATATATCCTTTGAAGCATCCTCCATGGCTCTGTGGACTAGACTGATGTCATGTTCTATGATCGTGGAAAAAGGTAGGTACTGGTGCAAGGTGCACGGTGTCATGTGTGGAAATGCTTCAATGGAAACCTTCAGTTGTTGATAATAGGCATGGAACACAACGTTCGACTCCCATTGCGTCGACATATCGTTGGTGTACCACAAGGTAGAAAACCTAGAAGACAACTCCGATGGTTCTATCTCCGGGAAGGTGGCTACTTCAGGCATTTTCCAAGTGACAAATGCGATAAACACGAGCAAACAACTGAAGTGGAACTCATATCCCTGATCTTGAGCTTCGCAAAAATATTTCTCGAGTTCATTGATGAGGTAACTCACCCAATTCATTTGCATGCCCTCCACACATTTTCCTGTGAGGTCCATCACGAACCCGGTGACCTGTGTGGGGCGGTTCTTTCTTATGATCTTGCCAGCTATTAGTTGGCAAACGAGGAACACTGTTCCATCCTGGATAGAGGATACCTTGTAGCCTCGCTTTCCTTTTTCAACTTCGCCATATGCTTCCTTAATGCGTTGTTCCAGGGAATGGTCTGAGGCCTTCCTTGAGTAAAATTTATGAGGGTCAGGTCCCTCATGCTTAATCCTGTAATCAAGTGGATCAGCTCTAGATCCACATTAATCCGTTGGTTGAGCCACAAGTATCCGCCATGGTAGCATGACAAGAGGAGTTTAATGCAAGCATTAACCTTCTGGTGACGGCCAAAATGGGGAATTTTCATCACATTGAGCATAGTGGACTACGCCAGCTCCTTAATCCATGGCTAGGAGATAATGCGAGGCTTCTTCCCAATTGACTTTGTCAGGTATCTATGGGGTGCTAGCATAGTGTAGTTATTTCTATATCCAAGTTTGAATTCGTTGTTCTTCAGCAACAGAATCTATCCCAACTAGCTCCCGACTATGCGTATTCCCTTTAGAATGTACGTGGTGATCAGAATGTACTCATAGTCTCATGGAATTCTATCATGGTTAACCACACTAGCCAATGGTAGAATATAGTCTGTTAAGATCGACGGGATCTGCTTCGCGTTATCCAGATTGCTGCGATGCTTACTTCGTTGCTCGGTCGCAGTACGACCTGAAAGTTGTCCAGTCGAAGGGGAAGCATGCAGTCTCCTGGTTGACTATGCCTAGACACCTTCAAACATAGCTCTAGCAGCCATAAAATTGTTAATAACCTCCTTGAAAGACTTCTCTAACTCGGTGCGTTCGCCCAACATTCTCACTTTTAAAAAGGTGGGCAGGGTAGGAGAACAAACAGGCAGGGTAGACAAAAGGATGGCGATGTCTATCTTATGATAACATTGTTCGATGCACAATCAATTCTATGATAGCTCAGTTAATCACGAGTGGAAAAAAGTGGTCCCAGTGCAGCGACCAACGGGTTAAATAAGCGAGCGTCATAACGGATTCTTCCAACGGGCAAGAAGTCTTCCATCAATGTGGATTTATCCGTTATGGTGCGGTATCAACGTCCAAAATCTCATAAATTCCTTTTTTAGCCATTATGGAGCATCGTTCTAATGGGCAAGACACTTCCAATGGTCATATAGCTTTGCCAAGGTGAAGTCCCATTCTGTGCGGTTCTGTTGTTCCGACGAGGTTCAAGTCCTACAAACCTTCCTCCTGTGAAGTATTCCATCTATTCTTTGTAGCTTCCTGTAGATTTTCTAACTTCACTTTCTTCTTATTGAGCTTCCTTTCCTTCTTTCATGTGATCTAAGTTCCTCTAACTGTTTCTAGAATCCTCTTTCCATTCTTGTTCTTATCTTCTCCTAGTGTGGTGACTTCACACTGTTTATGTGCTCTCAAAGGGTTCAAAGTTAATATCCCTTCTCTTACTACTTCCTGGGTGGATATAATTCTTTCTTGCATGGATAGGTCCTTCAAACCTTCTTGCTTTCTTTCAATCTTGCTAGCAAATTCTCTTGCCTTATGTTTCTTCGACTTATCCTCTCATTCTTGTATTAGTCTATCTATTTTTCTAGCTATGAAATCCATTAGTTCTTGATTTTTCTTATCTGCACCTTCTTCCTCTGCTTTCCTTCTGATATGATCTTTCTCAATCCAAGTATTTCCTAACAAGAGTGGGAAAGGGGCGTTGTTCTCAACAAACTTAATGACTTCAAATTCCTCTTCAGTCGATGTTCCATGAATAATAATAGGTACATTAGTAACTCTTCTACATAGGGTTATCATCTTTCCTTTAAACAATCCTATCCTTCCCAATACAGGTACCACATCAGGCTTTCCCAAAATTTCCCAACTGTCATAATATTTCCTTGTGTTTCTTCATCCAAGACACAGTCTATGTCACAATCTTCTATTCTTGCACTTATGCGTTGTTTTACTTTCATGATCTCTGGTAAACTAACATCTTTATGATCATTCATCATTTCTTTCAACTGTAATAACATAGTCTAATATTTCTCTGGTTATTTCTCTTTGTGATTATCTAACATGATCTTAGTCTCTTGACTTTATTCATAGTTTTCTTGTCTCGTGTTCATTTGTTCAACTTTAGCAATCATCCAATCCTCAACCTCATGACCAACAATTTTACAACAAAGACAAATAGGACCTATACTAGGCAATTCTTTAGCAAGATGTCCCAGTCTCCTACAGTTATAACATAGTGTCAATCATCTCTTTATTTTAAGCATTCCCCAACCTCTCCTGTACTGCGCACTAGGATCACAGTACTAGACCTGCTATCTGCAAAAACTCTTTCTAGGTTCCTGCATCCACTTATTAGTCCAAAAATTATTTCTATGGATAGGAATAACATATCTTTATTCATTTATATTAGCCTTACTTAGATAAACTCTTTCTTCCAACTATGCCCTAGCTTTCAGACGAGGACATAATCTATTAAACATACTTAAATTCATTCTTTCGAATCAAAAAATTTCACTTATCTTACACTTATCAAAGCACAAATCTTTACCTCTTTTAAGATCTTACCTCTTTTCTTCAAATCATATTTCTTTCTTAGCACAGAGATTTTCAAGTCAAGTAGAGTACTTTGCACTTCAACAAAAAATCTACGCACATAGCTTCTCTTTTCTTAAGTTCCCAACAATCACAGTTTCAGGTCCCAGAAACATAACCATTTTTTGGCACAGGGGCAGAACCAGGGTTGAACGCTTCAACAATGCACCAAAAAAACCCTAACTACCGACCCTTTGGCAACACCTGCGAAGAAGGTGAAGTCTCACCCGAGGTAGAGGAAGGGGGGGTTACAGGACTCGGGTGTCTGTAACCAAGCTGGGACACAGATCTGTGATAGCAACACTTTACATAGTATTTTATTAACACTACAAGATGATATTCATTAACTCATTAGATTCATTAACATCGCAAAGCAAACCCTAAGATAGATCGGTGTAGTAACAGTAAAGATTAAGTACTTCAATCATTTAGCACATAACACTGAGTTAGATCTAACATTCATTCATCACCAATAAAGCACTAAGCATCAATAGATCTATCTAACATACATAATAACACAAGCACTAAGAAGATACATGATAAACACAACATAGCACAAAGCACATAAAAGACACAAGATATACGCGGTTCACCCCAGTGTGGGTCTACGTCCACCAACTTCTTTGTCTTCTTTATTATTCTTCAATTCTTTTACATTCATCCACTCCTATGCACTAAGCCACAGAGACAAGATTTGCAGGGGACAAAAGATCTGTGCATTGAGTGCCAGATCCTCCTTCCCAAAACTAGGTCACAACACAAATAAAACTTCTCTATCGAGCAAACTTGGTCTAGGGCCAACAAATGGTTTCAAAAAACCAAGAGGAACCTTAGGGGGGATTTGTCCTCTCCTAAATATTTTTTTAAGGGAGATGAAATGTCCTTTTAACCACCTTTCTGATTCCCAAGATAACACTAAGGTGTGGGGGAAGAGCATACTTGAGGGTCAAAATTAACTTCTAGTCCCAATTTAAGTGATTTGTGTATGAAATCAATAACTTCAACTTAAAATTTTACAATCCAAATGAGCCATCCACGTAGAAACAAAGAAAAAGAGGAGAATATTGATTCTTTTTACCCCTAAGTTCCTATGTTAGCTAACCTTTCTTATGGGAAAGGACTCTAAGTGGAGTGTAGTTTCCATACAAAGTGCAAGAAAATAAAAATCTGAAGGCTAGGGGCCCTTAAACCATTGATAAAACCCCTCACAATTTGAAAAAATGGACTTATGCGTGGGTTACAGTTTTGATAGGCACATAGAGGGCGCACAATGCGTAGATTAATCAAGCTTTTTTCGTGCACAACGTCCATCTGTGGGCCTGAAAATCCGTGCACTTATTGTCACGCATCAGGGAAGAAATTTCCAAGTGAAACACTCCTTCCTCGACTCTGAATTTTGACTTTGGTAGGTTAGGCTAGGTCGGTTTTGGTACCTGCAAGTCAAACTAATAAAAATGAAGTTCTCTCAAGGATCAAATAGGGAGGAATTTGATATCAATCCCCAGTATGGTTGCCAATCTGTTGTGTTGGTTTTGTCACTTGGGTGAGAAAAAACACAACACTTGCGTGTTTAGATAATCCTTCTAAACAAGAAAAAAGTTTGTGAGTGGGTTAGACAAACCAAACACACATGAAAAAAAAAATACAACTAAAAAAAACTAAGAAATAAATGTTAGAAACCTTGAGAAACTTAGCACCATGAAAATCAAACAATGACCAACATATTGCTACCAATGGATCAATAGATTAGTAGGAAAAACACCGTAGAGAAAGGAAGGGACTTATGAGTCCCATCTTCCTCCTTAGGAGGGATCTTGAGTTCCCTAATTGAGATCTCTTCTCTCCATACAATGGAAGAAATGACAAATGGTGAAGAACAAAAATGCCTATTCCCTCAAGAGGTGAGTGGAATGGCCTATTGCAATGGTTCTTGAAGGCTTCAAAGAGAAAAGAGGATTCTCAAAGAAGAATTCTTGCAACATAACAATACCTTGAAGATCTAATTTTCTTAGCACACTCATGGCTCTTATTTATAGCATCCATTCATGGTAAAATGTAATTGGTTCATAGTGTGAACAAGGGGCCTTTTAGGGAACCCTCTAGCCCTTGACCAACCTCCAAGCTAAATTTTTCTCACATATGAGTGTCAAATCATGTTGGGGGTCGAACTAGAAGTGGTTGAGGGGCCGACAAGATCCACAAATGCACTGTTCATACAAGTGCATATGTTTTTTCCTAGACAGTCACACATTTTGTGCATAGTGCACGTTGAGGGTTGTGTTGGACCGCGCATGCTACGCACTATGCGCACGCTTCCTTTGGTGAATTTGTGCACTTTGATTTTTGACCCAATTACATAGTTTTTTGCCTTTTGGGTGGACTTTAGTGTTGTAGGTGGACTAATGGCTGTTGGCATTGATGTTTTCTTTAACCATTTGTGTGCAATGTTGTGGATGATTTTTCAGTGATAACACCTATGATTATATGCATGATGGAAATCAAAGTTATCTCCTATACTATCACATTCAAAGCATATTAAGTTTATAGATTTGAGATATATAACATTTTAATGGTTTATGTGGTTTTCTTTTGAGTTATATATATATATACAATAAAAAAATATTCAAAGCATGGAAAGATATGAAATTTTGGTTTTATGAGCTCCGTGATATTAGCATTTGGCATATATGAAAAATGGTCATTCAATACGTATGGTTGTACAAGGCCTATAATCTTAATACATATGGTTATATTGTATACAAAAGTATAAGCCCTGGCCTATTCATATGGATATATGTGTTGATATGGTTTTCAAAAGTTACACCATTGAAATGATATGTTGGAGGTCACATTTAATTGAAAATGGTATGAGTCTCAAGGTTGACATAGTGCATGACATAAGTATCAAGGTTTATATGATTTTGTTTAATATGCAATTAACATTGGGGGCACATGCATTGAGTTTGGCATATGCATATGGTATGGGTTTGGAATATCAACATAATGGGTTGGCCATGCATTGAATGGAAAAGACATGGGAATTAACTCCTATAGGCCTACACTTTACCATCTCTTACTGGTAGGGTTTTTTTCATTTCATTTTCTTGTTTTTTTTTCTGTGGAGAAATAATTTCAACTCGACTTTGGGAAACCTTTCTCTTGTTGGTTGTTGCAACCGTTTCGACCTCCATTACTAGTATATAAGCGATTTTAGATAATGTATGTAATCTATAGTCTATGAAACATATTTTGCATAGTTTTTGTGTCCTAATGAGGTAGAAATGGCTCTGAATTTTACTAGTAATGAGTGTGTATGTTTCTTTTCCCTCCTTTCTCGCTCATGAAAATGGAATTTCTAAAATGTTTTTAGAGTGTTTTACTTGTAAAAGAAAAAAATGTGCTTATATCCTCTGTTGTCACTTATCTCGAACTCATATTTTTGTTTTCCATTGCCTAAAATATTTGTTTTGTGGAAAAAAAAAAATTATGGGTCAAACCCATGCCTGCTATAATGAATTTGTGCCAATTTTGGACCTATTTTTGAATTTAAATTCATACGGTCTATTCATTGTTGATATGGTGATGCAACCATCATTCAAAATTATTTTTCATTTATTTATCTTGTTGAGTTTGGGTTATGAGTTAAACCCATGTCTACATAATGGATAACTTTTAAGTTTTGGTTTTAGTTTGAATTTGGATACAATCTCTTCACTGTTTATGACCAACATTGGTACTACTCAAACCCATTTCATATTTTCTAATTCTATTACATGGATTTGTACCTAGACTTATAAATGTTTATTTCAAAGAGGAATGTGAATATAGAATTGGTTTTCTACTCTGTTATATGGATTCAAACCCTGGTCATATGAAAGATTTGTTTTTAGTTGTATGTAGTTCAACGAAATCCATACATGCTATGATCATGTCCATTCTCGTTTGAAATATTAAAATATTGGATTCGAGATCATAAGTTATGGATTGATATTTGATAAATACCAATTACAAGGTCTCGAGAATAATTGATTTATTTGGGTTCGATCCTCGGACTTGTGGGTTATGGGCCCACATTGTGGACTGAAATTTTCATGGCAACAACTACACAAAATTTCCCTTGAATCTGCACCCTGGTTCTATAGTATTCCGATATTTTATTCATTACTAGAAGTTGGGATTTCACTATATTACTTTTCTCTTTTCTATATTCCTATGTGTGTTTCATTTCATTCCCTATACAATCCAGATCATCGAATCTTGGAAGCTATACCAAGCTAGAAGCTAGATTTTGTGGTCCCTTTAATATATTGGATAGGATAGGAACAGTTGCATACATACTTTCATTTCCTGCTCCCATGAAAGTGCATAATGTATTTCATGTATCTTTGCTGAAAAAGAATGTGAATGATCCTAACCATGTCATTGATTAGAATTTGATTCAGGTGGTTCCATAAGGAGACTTCTAGGCACAACCAATGCATATGATGGACATGAAGTTCATGGTGCTCTGGAAAAAACCAATAAGGCAGGTAAAGGTCCATTGGACTTGCTACCACCCTAAAAAAGAAAGATGGGGGATGGAAGATGAAATTTGGGAGGTGTAGCTACAATTATTTTTAAATTTTTGATGTAAAATTATATATATATGTACACCTACATGGTGATGTGGACTAAATACAGTGATGAAATAAGGGGGAGGGGAATGTAATATCCTTATTTTGATCCCCAATTAATAATGTATGTTTGTACTTGATGAAAGGCCAGAGAGCCTATCAATTTAATAGATTTTGAATATTAAAAACACATCACTAGATGAAGATAGACAAGGGTAGAGTCATAGGGGGATATGATTCCATGAGAGGGAAGGAGTGGG
>ML819796.1:0-19686 GCA_009831015.1 Picea engelmannii | reverse complement strand
TATATATAAAAGAAAGATTTGTAGTAACATGACTTAACAAGGAGTTGGGTACATTACACATTGTATAGCCAAAGGGTAGATGAAAAATAATATAAATTCTTAATAACAAATGATGATGAAATGTATACCATGTAATCCATAATCAACTTTTCACCAAGGAAAAACCTTAACCATTGTCCATAGAAGGGTAATACTCATATTCCAGGCCTTAATCATTTATGAATAAGAAATGTAATCCATAATCAGCTTTTCACCAAGGAAAAACCTTAACCATTGTCCATAGAAGGGTAATACTCATATTCCAGGCCTTAATCATTTATGAATAAGAAATAATCATAAATGAGGTGATCATCTATAATCAATAATAACATCTACCCTCAAAGGAAACTAGAATCAAAATATCACATAGTAACTGCCATGCACTAGAACATGTTACACTAGGAATCTCATGGAGTTTCCCCAAATTTCATGGGATTAATCTTAGTCTAGGCTTGTCAGTACTAAATGGGATACAACATGGGGTAATCTCGCTCGGGGTCTTGAATATACTAGCTCATGTTAATCTCACTTAAGTATTTACTTTACTAGCTTAGGGTATTCCTACATGAGACCCTACTACATTAGTTGGGGTAATCTCAATTGGGTGATGAATACACTACTTGTAACCCACCCAAAAAGATTTTTCAAACAATACAATCTAGGAGTTTGGAGAGTTTTCCTATAACTCTACTAGAAATGCCCGTGGAAACCTAGGCTACACAAGTTAGGATAATCTAGACCAAAGGTTGACTACACTACATTGAACTTGTTGCGTAACCAATTAAGGGATGGAATTTCTCATTACCTATGCTAGTGATGGATTGAGATCAATTGACAATAGACATTTGGCATCACTAAACAACATGGAAAAACATGTCATAGATTTGTACAAGTTGCCAAGGTTGTATGAAGATGAAATTTGATGTTAAAAGAAGACGAATCACATTGTAAATAAAGAAAATTGACGTTAGTTGAATGACTTCAATAGCATCACTTGCCGTAGGTTTGTGAATAAATTATGTACCAATAATGAAGGAAAGGTCCTTTTGGTTGTCGAATGATTTCCTTCTATAACAATATATATGTAGAATCTAGAGATTAAGATGGCTCTGTCACTATAATAAGGATGATATTTTGGCCACTAGTTAATTAATAAAAGATTCTTAAACATTATTCCACATTTGTCATTTTGTTTTGTGCATCTATCCATTTATGAATGATTTTATTACTTTTGTTGTGTACTTTGTAATAAGAAACAAACTACCTTGTATCGTTTTAAGAGAGATATTTTAGCTAAAAATAAATAAATAAGAAAACATTATTCCAAATAATCATGATTTATAAATAACCAAAAACTCAAAAATATATATGATATTGTATTACTTAAACGTTTCTATATTATATAAATAAATGGATACAATTAATGCTAAATTCTAAAACATTCATAAATCCCCATATGAACTCTATAAAACTAGATAAGATTTCATCTTCCCATACTTGGTATAAGTTTAAAAATATAAGTTTAAAAAAGAGTATTAATGAAGAGAACATCGGTGCATTCTTAAAGATAGGACCCATAAAAAAAAAAATCTATTAATTTATTATTAAGGATGGGACCCATATAAAATGTATATGGTAAGGATTCAATTATCACTATACCTTTACAAAGAAGGTCATATTCTAGGTGTTTATATTACTTAGATTACATAGTGATCTAATAATGCTTAGTTTATATTACATAGTAGTAATCTACTAATGCTTAGTTTATATCAATTGAATTAATTTTAGTTTATATTAATTGGATTCACCCTATAAAATTATAAATAACTAAATAGTTTTTATAATTTTATTAAAATATTAAAACAACTTAAAATTAAAATATTTTTTATAATTTTTTTGAAAATTTAAAATTAAGTTAAGTTTTAAAAGAATTTCTATCATTTTACTAAAAAATTAAAGCAATCTAAAATTTAATACCTTAAAGCAACCTAAAATTAGGTTAAATTTTGTGTAATAGTGAACTGTATCAATATTTTTGTAAATCCTTTCAAAAAACTTTATCTTATTATCTTGGACAGATTAAATATATAAATTTATTATATTGTATAAATTAATAGTATATAATTTTTATTTAGTAAATGAAAATATTATAATTAACTAATAATGCATAAATTTTAGATTATCTTATTATTTTGAACAGATTAAATATTTTATTTAATAAATAAAAATATGATAATTAACTAATAATACATAAATTTTAGATTAATAACATAAACACTCAAATAATTAAATAATTAATGATATTTTTCTTTTTAATATTCCATCTTCCTTTCCTCGGATGGGGTGACATGACACACCGAGTCGGTGACACATGGACACGCACTAAGAGCAGTTTTAAGTGCAGGTTTAGGTGCAGATGGCAGCCACCCACGCATTAACATTAACAATGGGGGCCGGCCATCGCAGGGATCATACAAAGGCGAGGTTCCCTCGCGCGACCATTTACTCCTCCCGTGAGTTCAGACCAGTCATGGATTTGGAAGGACAAATTTCAATGGAGCCTAGTTATGAGTTTTATTATGAGCCAGGACAGAGCGAGTTTGATATGTCATTCGCTCGACCGGTCACCATTTCTTCTATGCACTTTGGTGAGGCCTTCCAGAGCTCTTTGTTCTTGGGGAAAACCCGTCTGAGACAGCCTGTTGGGGTTTTGCACTTGTTGTTGTTCTCGTCCGGGACTTTTAGTCTTGCGCTGCTTTTTCTTGGTACCTGCATTCACTACCCGGTTTCAATGGTTCGAGAGCGTGCCAGGTCTCGTCGGGGCTCGGCCTGGGAAGCTCACAGGGCGCAGCGTCGCAGGAAGAAGCAACTGGAATGCGCTCTTTCTTTGGCGTCCTCAATTCTTCACAAAAAATCTCGAGAAGAGCGGCGAATGCTGCTCGACACCATTGTGGAGCAGAAGGCTGGCTGCAGCACGGAAGGTCTGATTTCTAACTTGAGCAAGGTGCGGGATGCCGAGCCCGAGGTTGCGCTGCCCACATGCATAGTGGAGGAGGACCCGTCCATAGGAGACTTGCCATGCATTGAGGCACCCCGAGCCATGGAGCCTGTTCGCGCTTTGATCAGAGAAGACGACATCCCAGGCTGTATCATTGATGAAATTCCCTGGCCGGGCGACTTACCATCGTTTCATGCTGAGAAGACTACGGACAATAAGGTTAGCGCGGAGCAGAGGAAGGTAGCGGCTGACTTGGATGAGGAAATGGACCCGAGGACTGCTCCCAGCAGTGGCTCGGGTGGCGGAATGCATGGTTTTCTTCTTAGCGGCGAACACCTGGCCTTGGTCTTCGAGCTGCGCAGCCACCTGGCGGACATGGAACTCAGGACGCTCCTCATGAGCCAGCGCTTAGACATTCTCCTAGGTGCGTTCTCTGGAGCTCCAGCTCAGCATAAGTGTCCCCTGTGCGCGCAGGAGTTTGCTATTCCAGCGAGGTACACTTGGCAGGCGGGTGATGTTGACGGCGCAACGGGTGATTAGGTTTTACTGTTTCCTGGCTTTTGTCTACTGCTTTTCTGTTTTATGCACTATTGGACCTCTAGCACCTGTCCTGGTTTCCTTCGGGCAGGACAGGGGCTTCTCAACTATATGTATTATTGCTAAAACTGCTATCAGACCCTCAGTTATACTGGTTTCCGGTTACCGGCAGTATTTTTGGTGGTTTTTTTTAGCCATGAGTCTGTATTTTGTCTAAGTTCTATGCTTATCTAATATAGAAGGTACTACCCTCTTTTTTATTAAAAAAAAATATATATTCCATCTTCCTTTGTTAATAAATACTAAATTACTAAATACTTTTTTATATTTTTTATACTTTTTATTCATAGGAATCTAATAATTCATGATATTTTCCTTTTTCATATCCCTTTGAAAAGTACTAAATTATCAAATACTTTTTTATACCTTTTCATTATTTGAATAATAATTCGTGATATTTTGCTTTTCCATATCCTTTTCATTATTTGAATAATAATTCATGATATTTTGCTTTTCCATATCCCTTTGTTGAAAAGTACTAAATTACCAAATACTTTTTGATACCTTTTCATTATTTGAATAATAGGATTTTCTCATATGTTGATAAGTACTAAATCACCAAATACTTTTTGATACATTTTCATTATTTGAATAATAGGATTTGAACCAAAGAAGTTGATTTCAAGTGTTCTCGTTGTTCTAAACATTCTATTAGTGTGCCCTCCATTGACGTTTTTAAAAAAATCCGTTCTTTTCTTCTTAAAAAGGGTGATAAATTGGCATCGCATTACTTTTACATGGGATCTAACTTTTTGTTCAGCTGAGAAATCATAACAACAACGTGAGGTAACGGGAATAGTGATAGGCATAATGGTTCCTTACAATTTTATTTAGTTCGATAATTAATTTTTTTTATTTTTATTTTTTATTTTTTTTAATTTAATAAAAATTTTATTTAAAATGAGATTAATGTGTAATATCAAAATATGTATTGGTAAAAAATAATTTTATGAATAAAATTTATATAATATAATGAAATCAATATAACAAATAATTTGTTTGATTAAAATGCATAAATTAATTTTAAATATGAAATCAATATAATAAATAATTTGTTTTATTAAAATGCATAAATTAATTTTAAATTTATATTATTAAAGATTATAAAGTGTAGATATTATTAAAACTCAAATATCACATTTCAAATTATTTGTTTTATAGTTGTTTAATTTCATTGAATTTTGTGATTACCATCTCACATTATATAATTGATTTAGTTTCCCTATAAATCTATTTAATCATAAAAAAAAAAGGATATATATACAACGCAGTAAATTATAAATTTATCTAATCATTAAAAAAAAATGATATATATACAATTTCAAAGTAAATTAATGTATTAAATAAAATAATATTTTTTTTTACTATATAAATACTAAAAACAACTCACTTTATTAAGAAAAATGTAAAGATGTAAAGTACAATTTAGTCAAAATTATGAACTTTACATACACTCAAATCTATGCAATATAATAAAATCAAAATGAACAAATTATTTTACAAGAATGAAGAAATCAATTCTAATCTAAAACACTAAGGAAGACATAATGTAGATATTATCACAATTCAAACTCCAAATAGAGATTATTTTATTTCATATATTTTTTTTTTCCATGATCAAGGCCTGGTATTATCAAAAACATAAGTGTGTGGTGAGTTGTCCATTTAAGACTTAGATTATATTTCCACGTCATTTCCTTAAATGTCTTCTTGTAAATATTGCCATGATAATGCATCCATTAATGATATTTGTTTCATAATAGAATGCATCCATTGATAAATATTTGGTTCATGATAAAATGCATCCCTTGATGATAATTATTTCACAATAAAATGTACTTACTGATAATATTTGTTTCATGATAGAATGCATTAATTGATAATAAGAATAAAGTTTTTTCAATGATGTTTGTTGAACATTAGATGTAGAAGTCTCATTAGATTATTTTTGGATCTAAATTATATTTCCATGACATTGCCATAAAAGTCTCCTTGATTAAAGAATTTATTTCATATTACATTTATTAATTTTTTGTGGCCATATTACAAAATCAATGCAACAAACAAAATATTTTTATGAGAAAACAATTTTAAATTTAAATCACTAAGGAATATAGAATGCATATATTATTAGATCGCAAACTTTAAATTCCAATTTTTTTTATTTCATATTTGCTTAGTCTCATTAATTTTTATGATCATGATCTCATGCTATCTAATTTATTAGTTATTCACTACCTCATTACCCAATTCCTTTACTAGTCATATAAATGGTTTCCCCACAATTATATCTATTAATTAAAATCAAATGATACATACTCAACATTGAAATCAACATCCAGTGTACACACATTGAAATCAATGTGCTATATTGAGAGAAATATAATGAACAACTTAGTTGAAATTTACATGAAATTTATCAACTTTACAAACACTAAAATCTATATAATATAATGAAATCAATGCAATAAACAACTTATTTTTATAACAATGTTGAAATCATTTCTAAATCTAAATCACTAAAAAATATATATTACATATATCTTCATAAATTATTTGGTTTCATATTTTCGTATTCTCATTGATTTTTTGTGATCAGGATGTTCTACTATCTCTAATTTATTAGTTATTCACTACCTCATTGCTCAATTCATTTACTAAGCATAATTATTTCCATGTAATTCTATCTAATCATTCCAAGTGATTTGACAACAAAAGTGGATTGTGCAACTTGACAACAAAAATTCAACCTATGAGTGTGGTAAGGACCGTAGATAATTATGTGAAGAAAATCAAACAAAAGACATATATTATATGGCATTGTCATAAAGTCTTTCTATCAACATTGAATTGAGAATGGATCTATTGGTAATATTTGTTCATGATATTTGTTTATATATGAATAATCTATTGATAATATTTATTTCATGATAGAATATATTTTATTGGTAATATTTTTTCATGATATTTGTTCATATATGAATAATCTATTGATAATATTTATTTCATGATAGAATGCATTTATTGATGGTATTTTGTTCCATAATAAAATCCATTCATTAATAATATTTGTTTCATATATGAATAATCTATTGATAATATTTATTTCATGATAGAATATATTAATTGATGGTATTTTGTTCCATAATAAAATCCATCCATTGATAACATTTGTTTCATGATAGAATACATGTATTATGAATAGGTATAGAGTTTTTTTAACGATATTTATTTAATTAGATATAGGAGTCCCATTAAATTATATTTGAATCTAAGTTAAATATCCATGGCATTGCCACAAAAATCTCTTTGTAAATAATAACTTAAAAATTTGTTTCATATCACATTTATTGATTTTTTGTTGTTATAGTTTGTAAATCAAAAAAGATATAAAAAACACAATAATATTTGTTTCATAATAGAATACAATTGTTAATGATATTTGTTAATTAAAATTGTTTCATAATAAAATGTATTCATTGATAATAAACATAAAGTTTCAAGATAAAATGTTTTTCAAAGAGTATTGAATTATTCTTTCTCTTTATGGGATCCTTAATTGCAACAATATTATTTATTGTTAAACCTTAATTGCAACAATATTATTTATTGTTAAACTTAGTTATTTGCATTTTAGTGTATAAATATCATTTGAATTGTATATTTTACTAAAATATATTGATTATATAATATTTAGGAAATTCTTCCATTATATAATAAGTAATAAGGAAGAAATTTGTATTTATAATTAAAAAACATGAATATATTTTTATTCATATGAAACATTGTTAACTTAGAATAAATTGAAATTAATAACATGAATTGAATGTTAATTCTAACATAAATATCTACATGAATACATACATAAACATACAAAGTTGAAATTTAATAACAATAATGTTAAGAATTTATAAACCTTATTTGACATGATAAGTAGAATTGTTTATCTATAATAATATAAAATGAAAAAATACATTTTATTTAAGGAATTCATTTTTAATGTGAATACAAATGTTAAGTTATATATATATATATATATATATATATATATATATATATATATATATATATACTCAATTATTAAGAATGTGTGTTTATGTCTTAAAAATTATAAGGTTAAATCTTTATGGGTTAAATAGAAGAAGGCTAAACATTTTACATTTTTTACCTTTTCCAATTTCCCATAGCTAGTCTTTTCTAGTTTTCTAGTTTTTCATGGCTTAACTTTGTTGAAATTGAAAATTTGATTTGATGAAATCATCAATTTTAATGAAAAAATAAATTAGTGTGCAACTAGATGTGTTATTAACATCTAACATACTTGATTCCATCAATCCAAAATTATTCAAGTTAGATTTGAAGCCACAAATGTCAATTTCCCCTCCCATTAATTTATTCAAGTTGGATTCCAAGCCACACATGTCAATTTCCCCTCCATTAATTTAGAGACAATTAATTGCATGTTTACATTTAATTTATTCAAGTTAGATTCCAAGCCACACATTTCAATTCCCCCTCCCATTAATTTAAGTGGCAAGAGGAACAATTAATTGCATGTTTACATTTCTTGAATTTAAACAAATCATTATTTCATTATTCTAATTATTCTAATTATTCAAAAATAGAAAAAATAATACAAATTATTAACTAGATTATTAACTAGATTTACTCTGTCTAAATCAGATTATTATTATTCCAAATAAAAAATAAACACCCACTATTAATTAGATTTACCAATTTTATATAAATTCCTTACATAAGAGACTTCTTAAACTTCATAACTATGATAATAGTTACGTCAAAATTATAATAGTAGTACAATGTGTGAATTTACCCTAAAATGATGTAGGGAAAGCATGTGTGGATTTTACTCCTAAAAATATTTATTTAATATTGTGTGTGGATCTTATGAGCATAAAATGATATTTCATATTTCAATGTGACGGGGAGGTAGTGGATTTTACTCTTAAAATGATATTTCATTATTCTCATGGGATGTAGAGGTTTTCTCTATTTTTACAAGAGAAATTAAAAATGATGTTGAATGTCAAAATTAGAAGTATAAGGTAAAGTTTTCACTTCTACAACATTCTAAAACAAAGAAATCTATTACAATAAAAACATGTGGATAATATTACATTGATAACATTCTAAAACAAAGAAATCTATTACAATAAAAACATGTGGATAATATTACATTGATAAATATGCTTTTCTTTCAAAGAAAACAATTCATCTATTTCCATGCCACCTAAAAGGAGAATGTTATCCAATTGGAAAAGTAAACTATGTCATTGGACTTAGACATTAGATGATATCCCAAATAACAAAGGTTTTGAGATACAAAATGTTTAATGTTACTCACTGAATTTTGGAAAGGAACAAGTCAATTTGAGAAACAATAATCAATTTATATTTGATTCAATTGCTTAACTCTTCACAAACAAAGGAACTTTTGGTTGTTAGTGTGACGGAAGGATCATAAGCTCGAGAAGTTTTAAATGAAGGTTGGGGGGATTTTTATTTAGTTTAGTATATGTTCCTTTAGATGAACTCTAGTAAAACATATATGTTGCAAGAAGAAGCCAAATTCAAAACCACATGTTATAGATAAATGAGAGAACTTATGTTATATTATTACACTCTTGATGTAGGAGTGCCAACACTAAATGAGAAATTGTAGATAGACTCCAAAAAAATGGACATATGAGGTAGTTAAACTAGAATTCTGTATACATCAGACACTAGAGATAGAGCATTCTAAGTATAATCCAAGTGGTGTTTTACTATTGTACATGGTGTTCATTTGTAATGAAGATAGAAGAGTTAGATGTCATGAAATAAATATATAAGCCAATATGGTAAGAGAAGTTGGGCATGTTAAAGGGCATTATATTTTTGTTAAAAATCATTATATGGGAAAAATCAATTTTTTGTTTTAATTAGTCATGAATTTGAGAGACTTAGTTATAATATAAGAAATTCTTCTAGATAATGTGTGTTACCAAATGTTATTATTACAATTTTTATTTTTATTTTAATAGAAAAATCAATAAAACATTTATAATTTCATAAATAGGTGAATAAAGCACTTATAATTCCATAAACAAATGATATTACAATATCAAGTTGGAATGAGCTTTTGATTATGAGAAATGTTATTGTTATAGTTTTTTTTTTTTTTAATAAAAGGATTAATAAAACACATGTTATTGTTATAATTTTTTAATTTTAATTGAAAGATCAATAAAACACTTATAATTCCAAAGGTGGTATTGGAATATCAAATTGAAATGAGTTTTTGCTTATGAAATTTTTTTTTTTTTTTTAAATAAAAAAGGTGGAGTACCTGCTATAATATATTATCTCAAAACTTTGACAAAGTAAACAGCTTCAAAGCTACAGTCACCAAAAAATGCTGCCGGTAACCGGAAACCAGCATTATTGGGAGGCATTTAACAGTTTATACAGTAATATATTCAAGAAAAAGACATMTGTCCTGCCCGTAGGAAACCAGGACWGATGCCAGTGTTCCAAAGAAACATATAGCAATTAACACGTAAAAAACAAGAACCTGGAAAACAGGGCAGCCTAGGCACCCGGTGACGTGTCTCTTCCACCAGCGCCCGTCGAAATGGCAAAAGTCTGCATGCACATGGGGCACTTGCGCTGAGCTAGGGCCCCGGATAGCGCGTCGAGGAGCAAATCTATTCGCTGTCCCATGATGAGAGCCCTGTGTTCCAAGTCCGCGATGTGGCTGCGGAGCTCGAACACCAAGGCCAAGTGTTCACTGCTGAGGAGGGGACCGAGCGTTCCGCCACCCTGGACACTAGGAGGAGCATTCCTCCTATCCTCTTGCTTGCCATTGTCAGTCGTTTCCTTCTCCCCTGTCACCAACTTCTCCAACTGCTCAGCATCTGTGGCCTGTAGGTCACTTAACCATGGAATTTCTTCCACCACGCAACCAGGAAGGTCGTCGACCTTAGGCGGGGCGGAATTGTTGGCCTGCCTGGTGAGCGCCTCCCTRGTGCTTGGCTTCRCATTACACATCAGGTCCYCRAATGACAGGTCCTCCTCCACAACACAGCCAGAGAGCCARTCCAHGGGTTCGGTCTCCTTCTTCKCCCTGCTGCAGCCARCGTCTTGCTCGACAGTAGCATTGAACACCTCTCGTCTCTCAAYCCGTGCCTTCTTCCTTAGGATGGAAGAGGCCAGAGCCAAGGCCCGTTCGAGCTCCTCCTCCCTGCGCCGCTGCGCCTTGTGTGCTTCCCAGGCAGAACCTCGACGAGGTGTTCCTCTTCGCCGGACCATTTTCCCAACGCAAATGCCAGTTAAGAGCAGTACTGAATTAGAAAAAGACCAATTCGAGAGCGGCTGCGAGTGCCAAGCGCAGGCAGACCGACTCTTTCTAATGCATAGAAACCACCAGCCCTGGAAGAACTCCCCAGAATACAGATAGAAGGCAGTAATTGACCCTGCTACTGACGCACCAGGAGCCTTCCTTCTTTGCTCAGACTCCAAATGACAAACATAATCCAACTGTCTGCTCCTCTTACCGTTCATAATAGCCATGAATTCAGCTGCGCATGGGATGTCAATCACCGCGCGAGGGAGGAGTACCTCCTCCAACAGTCTCCTGCTATGGCCGTCCATCCGCGTTAAATGTCGCGCAAGGGTGGCGGTCATCAGCATTTAAACAACGTTGAGTGCGAGTCCAGGTGGTTGATCGGCTCCTCCGCGTGTCACCCCATCCGGGGCTGCTTATGAAAAATGTTATTGTTATAGTTTTTTTAATTTTAATAGAAAGATCACTAAAATATTTATAATTTATTGTTATAGTTTTTTAATTTTAATAGAAAGATCACTAAAACACTTATAATTACATAGGTGGTATTAGAATAGCAAGTTGGAATGAGCTTTTGCTTATGAGAAAGTGTATAGATGATAGGTTAGATGTTTTTATTTTATTGATGAGAGAGAATATAGATGATAGGTTAGATGTTTTTATTTTATTGATATAGATGAGAGAGAGTATAGATGATAGGCTAATTTGCTTATGAGAAAGTGTATAGATGATAGGTTAGATGTTTTTATTTTAATGATGAGAGAGAATATAGATGATAGGTTAGATGTTTTTATTTTATTGATGAGAGAGTATAGATGATAGGCTAAAACACATGTTATTGTTATAATTTTTTAACTTTAATAGAAAGATGAATAAAACACTTATAATTATATAGGTGATATTGGAATATCAAGTTGGAATCAGCTTTTGTTTATGAGAGAGAGTGTATAGATGATAGGCTAGATGCTTCTATTTTGCTATTTTGCTGATGAGAGAGAGTATAGATGATAGGCTAGATGCTTCTATTTGTATTTCTATTTGAAGATGTGAGGTGTATGCATCAACTCTACAAATATTTTAAAATGTACACATCATTGGCCATATTGGAGTTTTGAAACAGCTGAGTTTTCTCGTCTCTTCCATGTTTAATAGATGCAATGTACTTAACAGATCCAACTTTAATATAGGTTGTCGCATCTACATAAACACTATGAAAGAATTATTTAAGCAGGAGGTGGGGCACGAATAATGGATGGGCATACTGGTAACAAGGACAGCAGAGTTGTTTGTTCTCAATAATGTACAAACTGTAGCAGGCCCTATGAGTGGCTACGGACAGTGAAAGATTACCAGAACAGAAAGGCCGGTGCAAGAGTTTTGGATTTCTCAGAAGTGAAAGTCTTTGTCGTTGCATTTATCATCTGCCATCTAGCAAGCGAAATGACACTAGGGTTTCGTGGAAATCTACTTACAGTGAAATTCTTGCAAAGGCTGCTGCATGGGTTTTGGATTTCTGAGGAGAGAAAGTCCTCATTGTCTTATTCGTCATCTGTCATTCTCGTCGCATTCATCATCTGCCATCTAGCAAGTGAATAGATAGGGTTTCATTCAAATTCTTGGACATTGTGACGCAGAAGTTTAGGGTTTTACAGTGAATGGGCAGAGGTAATGAAGAAAGTCAGTTAATTTCTTAACAAACCATTTTATATTAAAATGATTTTAATGAAGGTAGTTAAACATTTTATGTGTTGATTTTTCAGATTTGTTTTTATTGAAATTTAAATTTTGGTTAAAATATCTTTTTCAAAATTGAAAAATGATTGTATTTAACCATAGTTGCAGGAGAATCTGCAATTCTAGCATCTTTGAAATTAGTTCTCAAAATGATTGTATTTAATCATAGTTGCAGGAGAATCTGCAATTCTAGCATCTTTGAAATTAGTTCTCAAAGTTAGGCTGGTTTGGAAACTGGTATAAAAGGTCTTCAATTAGCTAGAAACTGTTTTGGGAATTTGAGAATTTTTTAAGAGCTTTAACATCAAGAAAATAGGAGTTTGGGAACTAATTTCTTAAATAGAGAGTTTCAAATTAAAATTGTATTAAATTAAAATCTAAATATTTTTATTCTATTATATCAAATATATAATTTATTATAAATATTTTCATTATATTTATTTAAAATATCAATATAAAACAAAGATTAAAGTACAGAAAATATTATTCAAGTAAAAACACTCAATAATACAAGTTTTATAGTTGTGGATATGAATTTTTTTTAATGCATGTATGTTTTCCTTCAAGCCCATACTAAACATGAAAGTTGAATAAATCAATACCCTATCCATGGCAAGCATCTGCTCCATTGTCGCTATCAACCAGTGATATCATTGACTTTTATTAGTACTATAACAAGAATAACTGTTAAAATTTACAAAGATATTTGAAGTTTATATATATAAAGTTTAATTTTAAAGAGATGTTAAAATTTTATATATGTATTTTCAATGTTAAAATTGCAACTCTTAACTTCATATTTAGTGTAAATTTGAGAGAAACTTCTACTAATTCCGGATACTCCTGGTCCCAAGATTCCCAACTAGTGCAACATAATATTTAACCTAAAATGGAATTTTACACTGTATACTTTCATCATATTCAAAATAATTTTTGTCTAATTTTTTCAGGGATATTTGCCCGAAATCCTGCGAGAAATTGTTGGACTCCTAGATTTAAGTGATTATTCTTGTAGATTCTGAATGTCCTGATAGCTTTTCAGCATGCTAAATCCATTTCTGCATTCAGAAATGGATTTTAAACAACAAAAAATAATGATTCTTGCAAATTTATATGCCAAATTCCTGAAAAAAAATCATTTCATAAAACAGCTAGCCAACGCCTTAATTTTCCTTTAACCTCATCTTTAAAATAATGAGAAATGGACAGCACAGGTGCTGCTGATCCGATCTGATCCATGATCCATTCTCTGGATCGTCACCGCGTGTATTTCTCTCAATTATTGTCCACCTAGCTGACCACGCAACATGAGGTTTTCCTACCCAAAAAAATCTACTATCGTCCAAATCTGTCCTCGTGGATTTCATGTCCCACCCTTCCGACTATTCACGTTTTCCTTACCCACAATTTCAACAGCTGTTCTAAAGGAGCATGATATCGAATCCCATGGCGGCACTGTATATTTACTAGTTCTTAGTTCGTCAACGCGTTTTCTGCTTATAAATTCCTCACCTTAACTCTGTCTCCAACATCGATCCATCTACTTCCTATGCTTAGACTTTAGGAATGTCTGGAAATATCGATTGACAAGTTCTGAATTTATGATTTTATTTTCCAGAGTGAGTTGAAATCGATGTCTCTCGATTTTACATGTGTTAGAATCTTTGTTTCATCAGAAGCAGAGAGTGGTTGTTGTTGAAGCCTGCAAATCATTGTCCTCTGTTAATATCCTTACGTTCATCATTTGTTTGAATTTTTTTTAAGCTGCCGAAGGTGTTGTTGACTCCTGTTCAGATTTCTATTCATAGGAATGGAAGCTTTCTGTGATCATGTTATTCGAGGCCTGAAAAGCAGATGGATGATGGCTGTAGCGTGCTTCCTTATTCTCTCGTTTGCTGGATCGAATTATATTTTTGGTTTGTATTCGCAAACTATCAAGATAAATCTGGGATATGATCAGGAGGTGATCGATACATTGGCTTTTTTCAAGGACTTGGGTGCAAATGTGGGCATCATTGCTGGGCTCATCAATGAATTTGGGGCACCATGGGTGGTTCTCACAATTGGCTCAGTCATGAACCTCACTGGGTATCTCATGATTTGGCTGTCTGTCACTGGCAAAGTTGCGAAGCCTGCAGTGTGGCAGATGTATATGTATCAATGCATCGGAGGGAGCTCCATGACATTCGTGAATACTGGAATAATTGTGACTTGTGTCAAAAATTTCCCAAGAGGCAGAGGGCTAGTCATTGGGCTGCTCAAGGGATTTGTAGGTCTAAGTGGTGCTATTATCACTCAGATCTACAGGGCTAGTGTTAGCAAGGACGATCACCCTAGTTTTCTCATAATCCTGGCTGCTACTCTTCCCACTACTGTAGTGATCTTATTGATGCCTTTCATTCGGCCTTTGGATGCTCCAAAGGAGAAGAACGAGACTAAGAATTTTTATATTTTTCTTGCCATGGCCTTAGCACTGGCTGGCTTTCTAATGGTTTTTATTTTGCTGGAAAACTTGCTGGTTCTCCCACAAATTGTGATTCAGTTGTTTGCTGCAGTAACAATTCTGATAATCCTCTTCCCATTGCTGATAGTCATACGCTCAGTACTTCAAAAGTCAGATAATGTTGTACAAGGGGATCAGTTCACTGATGCATTCACAGATCGAGGGAAGTCTACTGTTGAACTGCAAAGCTCCTGCAAGGATATACAGTCTGCCTCCGTCGAGATATCAGTACTTGCAACGGAAGGAAATTCTTCTGAGAGTAGCAAAGAAGTCGTGGGTGCTGACGATGAGAAGAAATTAAAAGACAAATGGCCTCAAAGAGGTGAAGACCATACAATTCTTCAAGCACTAATGAGTTTAGACTTGTGGATACTTTTCATAGCAACAACATGTGGATTGGGATCTACAATTACTGCAATCGACAACATGGGACAGATTGGAAAATCCCTGCGATACTCCTCTCTGAGTATAAGCACATTCGTTTCACTTCTGAGCATCTGGAACTTCTTAGGCCGAGTTGGGGCAGGCTGCATCTCTGAAATACTTTTGCACAAGTATTCAGTTCCTAGGCCCTTTTGGCTGAGCCTAGTCCTGTTAGTTGCATCCACAGGTCATCTCCTCATTGCTTCTGCAGTCCCTGGATCACTTTACATGGCCTCCATTATCATTGGCATGTGCTTCGGTGCACAGTGGCCTCTCATGTTCTCTATCATCTCCGAACTATTTGGGCTTCGCCCTTTCGCAATTTTATACAATATCGGAGCAAGTGCCAGCCCTCTTGGAGCCTACCTGTTCTCTGTTAGGGTGGCAGGATACTTCTACGATAGGCGAGCTAAACTTGAAATGCCATCTACTGATGTTGCAGCTGCATCAAATGAGATGATGTGTGTTGGGAAGCCATGCTTTGAGATAACGTTTTTCATAATGGCAGCAATTAGCATCGTTGGTTCGGCCATTGCAGCTGTTCTGGTGTACAGGACCAGACAATTTTACAAGCAAGACATTTATGGGAAATTCAATACACAGGCCGATGATTAGTCATTGTCTGATCAAAAGTCTCCACGTGTTTTGAAATAGGAAGAAGCCTGAAATTAATAGTGATATATCTATGGATGTATGAGTCCAACTATAATATTAATTATATAAGGTTTCCAAAACAACAGGCTGAGAAGCACTTCTGTTGTGTCCGCTGATCGAAGATCACTGGAAAATGATAATCTGATCATAATTATTCTTATGTACTATTTAGCATTGTGCTGAAATGCAGGTTTGAGATTTCTGTGTGTGATATAATGGTTAAGAACATGTGTTTCCTTTTAAGAGGTTACAGGTTCAAATCTAGAAGGGTAGGGTATGTACACTTTAGTAGACTTTACCAGTCAAATAGCTGGGCAGAGGGGGGTCCCTTGTCCCACAAACAAGGAAGTCTCATACACTAATTTAGTGTGCTGTCTTGACCGTGACCTTAAAAATAGATTATTATTATTATTATTAATGAAAAACAACTTATATGTACTTGTTGCTGAAGGATGCGAACCAACTTATATGTACTTGTTGCTGAAAGATGCGGGCCTAAAATTTCTGTGTGTGATATAATGGAAAACAGCTTATATGTACTTATTGCTGACTACTTGTAGACGTCGAGCATCTTTTCATGTTCGATACCTTGCTGCGACAGCAGCTTTTTTACATAAGAAACCCAGTCTCAGTCTTTTACTGAGACAATTAGAAATAGTTAACAACATGCCATGTCAATGTTGAAGTCCTACTTATATCACTTTCATGAACCATTTTTATTCCTTGTTCCAAAACCTTTTTAAGCTCAACTTATAAAAATTTAAATATGAATAATTTGAATATGTTTTTTTAATGGATTGTACTGTCTTGAAATTAATTAAAATTCATTTTATTTGGTGAGAGATGATTAAATCCCTGGTGTTTGAATATTGAAGAAGGGAATTATATCTTAATTTATAAAAGTTTAATTATCAATAATTTGAATATGATTAATATGTTCTTTGAATGGATTGTAATGTCTTGAAATTAAGATTTGAATGGATTGTAATGTTTTGGAATTAAGATTCATTTTATTTGGTAAGAGATGATTAAATCCATGGGTTTGAATATGTTTTTAATGAATTGTAATGTTTTGAAATTTAAATTCTTTTATTAAGATTATTGAGAAAATTTTAAAAATGATTTCTTTTTTTTAAATTATGATATTCACTATAATATAAATTATAAAATTTAATTAATTATATATTATTTAATTAGTCAAAATAATAAATTTATTAAATTAAGGTAAAATTAAATATTTAGTGTTTCTTATCCCACAAACAAGAGATTTTATACACCAATGTGGTGTCTGGCTTGAATGTGACTTTAAAAATAGATTATTATTATTATTATTATTATTATTATTATAGCATTCAAATTAAATATTTAATTATATAAATAAGACATTCAAATCAAAGAGTTCATAAATCAACTCCAAAATTGTATTAAATGAATAATGTAAAATAAAAAAAATAACATAAATAATAATAAAAAATTAAACATATAACAACTAATTAAGTTTATTATAATATTATTATTGAGAAATATAAATAAATAGTGGGAAAAAACCAGATATTTTATTTAAAATTTTTATTAATAAAATAATTAATAAAAAAATATAAAAATTTCTAAACTTCAAATTTATTATACCAATAGATCAATATAAAGACCAAAAAGTAAATAAAAAAAATCAAATTAATAAAATTAGAAACCTTCCTCAAAGTTATTGCACTATAATTTTTAATATTGATAATAAATTATAAATGTTACTATAATTTTTAATATTAATAATAAATTATAAATGTGATAAAAAATTATATTAAAGTTTTTATATTCGGAGATTACAAAAATAAATTTGATCAATGTACATCAATTGCATTCAAATTATTTTATTTTTAAATATTGCATTGAATGTCTTTTTATGTTTTGTGATTACTATTTAAAGGAATTCAATTTTATTTGTGGACATTATTATTTGGAGGCATTCAATTTTACTTGAATGAAGTTGAAAGTGTTTTTATTGAGTAACTTTTGTAACCTATAAATATGTAAATTCAAATAGAATTAGCCACATGAATTAAATAACATGATATAAAGTCTTATATTAAAATATATTATTTAAAAATGAAATTGAAATAGATTACTTATCTTGATTAAGTATCTTTCATAATGGAATCCCATCTCAATATAATAACCAATTAAAGGACATGGAACATTTTGTCTTTAATTTATTTATATTTTTGATAATATATTAATGAAAAAAAGGTTGAAAATAATAAGTGGTTTTAATGGTTAAGAGCATATGTTCCCTCCTTAGAGGTTACAGGTTATCCAAAAAGGATAGGGTATATACTTTAGTAGACTTTAGTAGTCAAATATATGTGTTGACTGGGTGTGAAATCATTTCAATGCCTCCATAACACAATGTTGTTTGTCTCTTTATTACAATGGAACTTCTCTTAACATGAATCTAATAGTTATAGTTTTATTTTATAATTCTGTTTTAGTTAAAGCTTCTTAATTAAAAGTTGTTGGTACTAACAACTATCCTACTAGTCTTAATTTTTTCCAAAAGTATATTAATTATTTCTTAAAAAAGAAAAATAAATAAATAAATAAAAAGATAAAAAACAAGGAAGATGTTTAGAAAAAATATGTAACTTATGAGAAGAAAAAATGTTTAAAAAAAAAACCGATAATAAGGAGAAATACATTAACTAATTAACTAATATTATTATGTACAATAAAATTATAAAAGTAAACATAAACTAGTCAATATGGAAACTCTTATAAAGGATTATACTTATAAGATAAGTGTAAAACTTTGGTGGATTTTACTTATTCTTAAATTCCAATTATAAATATTTTAAGATATTTTAAAAAAAAATTATAATTTTTATAAAATTTTAAATAAATTATTTTATATTATATAATTTGAATAATCATTTTTAAAAAATAAAAATTGACAAATAATACTTTACTAAAAAACCAAACAATAAAATTTAACCCCTAATTTTTTTTTATAATACCCTACTTTTAAAAATCTTATCTCTAACAAAAATTAATAAACTAAAATAAAATAAATAAAAGTTATTCGAGCGGGGATAATATGTATGTGACTAGACTGGCGGGCTTTCCTAACGCGTGAATGAAACGTTGTAAGGAACGTTATATTATCAAAACACTGAAAAAAGCACCATCTAAATTAGAAACAATATAATATAAGTAATTATATGTAGCCTTTATTGTTTTTCACCAATAAATAATATTAAAAACACCACCCAAACTATCCGTTGGAGTAGATAATCCTTATGTGTCCTTTGTGTTCTTTTAGTTCGAATAAAAAGGAGTGTAATAATGGAAAAGAACAAATAAAATATTTTATTATGATATGTTTTTTCCTTTAATAATTTG
>ML819795.1:104106-118229 GCA_009831015.1 Picea engelmannii | reverse complement strand
AAGAGAAATCTGTCATTCATAAACTGAATCAAGTAATTGTTGTGTTCTTAAGTAGTGAAAGAAATCAGATATGGATGAGACATTAATTAATTAATATCATTCTGCAAAAGACCCTGATAGCTAAAGTAGTCACTAATCAAATGAAAACTGATAAACATAAACATGAAACAAAAGATTGATATTATGAAAAGCTAAAGTTGTAGCAGAACATCAATTTCTGTCTCAGTTTGTATTAGAATTCCATATCCTTGTTCTCCCACCAATGAGGATGATCCTTATTACAAAAATAATAAGTATTTATAAGTTTTTCCACAGGGTAAAACCTCCCTGTGGAAGTTATAAAACTGTTTACATAAATCTGAGAAAATATCCTAATTTTAACTAAACTAGGAAACTACAATAAAACTAGAAACACAAATATCCTCTAAACTGTCCATCAAATCCCATGCAATTCGAATTCACCTGAAAAGGATCAGAAATGAACAAGTTAGAATGATATTTGTTAAAGAAAATAATGAAAATCTAAATCTGTAGACCTAGCTACAGAATCCTCTGATTCTATAGCTAGTCTAAATAAGACACAGAATCAACATTGAAATTAATTGAAAATCTTTTAAAGAATTCCATTTAATTGACATCCAATAGCCATTTGAAAATGAATTATTTAATTTGAGTTTTTTATACCATTTGAAATCACACAGGATCCAAATCAATCAACTGATCATAGAGATATGCAGGTTCTGTTTCTTTTCTTACCACAAAATTGGGTTAACAGGATCATGATCAAACAACAAGGAAATCGTTTCATATCTAATGCAATCAAAACAGAACTAATAATCGATTTAGCAAACCAATCCTTTGTACATGATTCAATAGTTTATATTCAAAACGAAATCTTTTATGTTAATTCAAAATAGAAAAACGAAATCATTTCTGGTAATTGGAAGCAAACTGAATTGTTTTTAATATATTAAAAACAAACAGAGCTAATTCGGGGCAAACACAATCAGCTAATTCAAACCAAATCATTAAAAATCAATGTTGAAAAATATACCTGGGCAGTAGGAAAATGATTCGATTTGGTCAAGATAATTTCGAGCTAGCAGTGGCAGTGGTTGCCTCTCCATTAAAAGAACAGAGCCTATTGTCTGGCAATTTGCTGACAGACTGCTTGATGAATCTTTGGATTGATCAAGATTTTGATAGAGAGCAAGAGGAACAAGGCTAGACAAGGTAGATCGAGTGAGAGAGGTTCTGAGATCTAGGTCTGGAGAAGTCATAAGCATTCTGGAAAATGCACACAGACCCAAAACGCATGTTCCAGCCATTGAAAATTGACCTGTAAAACAAGAGCTAGATCTTTGTAGTAACTCACTTTCTGAGGAAACCTCCCTTTTCAAAGGTAAAGGGGATAAAAATGGTTATGGGTTTTCAATGGTTTGATCTAATTCAAAACTTTTTTCCCAGAATCACTCAGGCAAAAACGTGACTCTGGGGGCAATTACGGGGGCAATCTTAAGCAATCTTCTCTGGCAAAATGAAACCAAATCTGACTCTGAAAACCATGGGGGTTCAATTCACCCTTCAGGAGCTAGGAGAGAACATATAGTGGACAGGGGTTTGGGTAGGGTTTGGTCAAGGTATACGCAGGACTCGAAACTCATAGATTTGCCCAAAAATCGACAGAGGTAACCTGGTTAGGAGGCAGGCATTAATGCCAAAGTGTGCGAGGGTAGTGGAGTTATTTTATGGCCATGCATAATAGTTATTGCCAATAGTACCACCGCCGACGATCATAGCTGTTCAATCCACTAATAGTTCAAAAATCATGTCACTTGCCCGACCAATGAAATCAATGGTAAGTGTATAAGCCAACGCACGCAATCAACGTTATGCCATAGTTTTCAAACACCAACATACAAATTGAAACCAATACCAATGTTTTAACCGCGTGGCAATGTATTGTAACAATTCATTTCAAGAGTTTAACCTATGCGCCAATGCAGTTTTGAGCTAGGTGTGATATCAAATGAAATACATCAAAGGTTTAACCATGCGCCAATGTATTGGAACATATAATCAACATGCCAATAGTTATGAAAATAGGAACATAGGTATCATATTAAAAGATAATTATGAAGGATTTTACTACAACACCTATGTATCTTTTATGAAAACGCTGGTCAAATAGATCAAACCAAAGAACATATAAATCCAATACCAATGCATAACACCTTCAATGAAACAAAGTCACACAATCAATCCGAGAATGGCCAACGAGTACAGATCAAAAAGGCTTTACCAATTGCGTAATGATAAGTGAAAAGTAAGCGCAATGGACATATCATCAAGAAGGACAACAAACAATGATTTTAATGCGACTTCGAAAGACTAAGTTTTCACGCTCACAGTCGTGAAAACAAAACAAAGGTAGATGTGCAAGTGTCGCAAAAACTAAAAGTGTCATTATTTGAAAATTGAGACGCAAAATTGATGTTTGCAAAACATTGGTGTAGGCAGCTCATAAGACGATGGAAAAATGTGAATTGGCTGCCAACACAAGTACAGAGTCCGAATGCATGTGGGTGCTTGTGTTGCCATTGTATAGTACCGAGTCTGAATGCATGTGGGTGCTTGTGTTGCCATCGTACAGAGTCCGAATGCATGTGGGTGCTTGTGTTGCCATCAATGCCAAAGGGGGAGATTGTTGGCAAATATTTAACAGACAACGAATGCTTGTCATTGATGGCAAGTACAGCAGTGAAGATGGCATGAGTACAAAAAGTATGTAATATATGGGAATTATGAGAAGACGCTACAGAGAAGATTCAAATAAGCTCAGAAGAGATAGTGCAGAGGATTGTTGGCAAGAATAGTGATGACAAAGATGAGCATGATCAGCAGCACAATGATAATGGGGGAGGAGCAGCAATAGTGATCGTTGGATCAACAATTCAGAATTCCCGATGACTGTCAGATCTCAATGTAGACAAGAAGAGCGTGAAAATATGGAGGATAGATCTCGGGCGTTAGATCCGAGCGTGAGGATCGACCATCGTAGGATCTGGGAGAATCTGCACGATCTTTAAAATTGCAAGGTGAAGCGAGTTCACGAAATCTTGAAATCCCGATGCAGACACAATGAAGACTTGCGAAATCATGAAAAAGATCCTAACCATCAATACACCAAAAGACGTGGACCGTTGATCTAAGTTCCATCTTGGAGTTTCGCCTATCATGACTTGGAGTGACAAGAATCCCCATCGAAGGAATCACGAGATGCGAATTCAAGATAAGATCTGGACCATAGATTCATTGAGATCATGGACCGTTGATCTAAGCTCCATTTTAGAGTTTCGCCTATCACAACTTGGAGTGACAAGAACCTCCATTGAAGGAATCACGAGATGAAAATTCACGATGATATCTGGACTGTAGATTCATCGAGATTGTGGACCATTGATCCCATGCCATTTTGGAGTTTCGCGAATCGCGACTTGGAGAGGCAAGAAACATAACCACCGAAATCGTGATATGCGAAATTGCGATTTAATTGCAGCCGTCAGATCAAGATGTGATTTGGACCATTGATCCGACTCCTTTTTCGAGTTTCGCGAATCGCGACTTGGAGAGGTAAGAAACATAACCACAAGAACGTCGAAATCGCAGCCATGGAATTAAGATCAGATCTGCACCGTCAAATCATAGGACAAGTTGTTGACTTAGAGTCAATGGAGCACGATGTGGAAACTCGTAAGATGCGAGATCGTGATAAGATCTGGACCGTCGGATCTATGGAGATCTCAACCGTCGATCAGACTCGATGAAGTTTATAAACTCATGAAATATGAAGCACCTTTTGGCACAGCCTATGGTCATCGCCGATGGTCATGAGAAGGGAAGGAGTCAGTTCAGATAAGCTCCATTTCGGGGTTTCGGGGATCGCGACTTGGAGAGTCGAGATGCCTCATCTCCAGATTCACGAAATGCAAATTTGTGAAAATCACTTTATGCATAAGCGCTTGGTCATGGCCATGGTCATATAGAGGAAGGAGCTAGCGCATAAAATCTCTGTATAGGAGTTTCGAAGATCGCGACATGAAGTGTCGAGACACTTGGCCATAGGAATGCTGAAATGCCAAAACCTGATTTAAAGGCAAGATTAATAAAGTTCATCAAACAATGCAGATAAACTTGAATATGATCGGAGGGTTACTGTTCTGTCTCATAGTTAATTCATCAATTACGAACCAATTAGCAAAACAGATTCATGATTCCTGATCAGTTGGTGTTTCAGTTGCTTAGACGGTTTTTTTTTGCCTAAGAAGATGTGAAGTGTAACGGCTGAGGGTGTGGTGCATAAAATAAAAAGATATAGACTGTGTGTGGTTGGTCGTTCTGGACAAAAAATGAATTAAACTATAAGAAAGGGAAAATCACAGGATGCGCAGTGTGAGACTGATAATATGCACAGTGTGAGACTGAAAATGTGCGCAGTGTGATATAAAACTCAGAGAAGAGTAACAGATGAGGAAAAGACTTGAAACAGAGCAGAATGATAGAACAAGTTGAAGCAGAGAAGAATTGCATAACAGTTAGAAGAAGACTAGATTTACATAACAGAGAAGAAGTGGTAAGAATCGATTTATCTGTGTAGTTGGTTGTTTATTTATTCATTTATATTCCAGGGTGGTTGGGAGGTGCTAGGGAGGACTGTTGTCCTCAGAGGTTCAAGTGGGATATTGAACACAGGGAGTTGTAGCTTCCATCTAGTTGCAGCCAGAGAAACCAAGGTGGCAGGGTGGTGTAAGGGAGAACAAGTGTTCTCTATTATATAGGTTGGAGCCTGTGTAACTGGAAGTTGGTGCTTCCATCTAGTTGGTGCTAGAACATTAGGGGATTTGGTTCTTCCTTCTAGTGGGTGCTAGAGAAACAAGAGAGTCGGTGCTCTCAAACAAGTTGCAGCTTGTAAAACAGAGGTAGCAGCCTCACATTGAGTTGGTGCTCAATTATAGATGATGTACATAACTTAAAAGAATGCCTATCATTTCGAAGAAGAAGAGGTTTTCTCCCTTTATGGGTTTCCTTGTGAAAATTTGTCTTTGTGTATACCTTATGTGTGACTAATGCTCATTACTTTTATTGTCCATATGTTGTATAATGTTGATGATCACTTGAAGAAAGATTAAGAATGTATTAATAAACTTAAAATTGTTTAAGAACAATAACAACTGATTCACCCCCCCCTTCTCAGTTGTCTTAGTAATTTCAACAAATGCAACCCATGGTTGCATTTCCTCTGTGTTGTAAAGAATTTTTTTATTGATGGAATCAATCTCTAAGTTCACTAATGAAATCATGAAATCAAAATGAATAGTATCAGATCAAATATATATTATCAAGTTTAGTGTAAACAATCCCCCTTCCTTTTTTCCCTCATCCTATTGATCATCCCAAACCACTCCACATGGTGTGTTGTTTATTTTATTGATGTACTCACTAGCATAATCGAATGACACACATAATATGTACCCCTCCACCATAGACCCCTCAATTGTTTCCCTTTGTCGAACAAACCCTTCAAATTTTTCATGTAGCTCTCCAAGATGAACATCAAATGACATTATACCACCCTAGCTAATTCAACTTCAATGGCTAGGTGAATTATAATATGGACTTATAAGTTCATGAAACCCATGGGAAATTCTTTCTCGAACATACAAACAATATCATCTATCTCTTGACATCACCATGTAATGTTATCTAGTGAATCTCCTTTGATTTAATCCAACAAACAAATGCAGATAATTTAGATATGGCACATTGTAGGTCTTAGGGGAATTCATGGTTCACACAACCATGCATTAGAAAAGGATAATGACAATACAAAATAAACATGTATGAAATTAATTGGCATCAAATTATGAGCGCACAACATGTAACACACTCGACCCCCTTAAACCCCACTTAGGGAGGTGGAATGTCAAAATTTCTCTTCCACTAAGATTTTGGTCTCGATTTTACATCCCCTATTCAACCTCTATCCCACGTGGACTTCCTCTCATCATATGCACTACAATGCAAAGTTGCATGTGTGTGATGCAATAATGACAAGTCCTCAGACTCGCCACCCTCTCTCTCTCTATCTGTCATCAAATCATTTGATGGAATGAAACCAAACAGACTAGGGAATAATTCTCCCTGATCAAATGGCTTGAACTCACCCAACTCGGCCAAATAAACTATCGGCGACGAGTAGGTTCCCTTCCCATCAAGAAAAAATTTTATACAATATGCAATTCAATTCCTTATTTGACTTTTTCAAGAACTCCATTCTCAAAAGATATGATGGTCATCAGGTTGGGAAATAAACAACATCGACTTACTCAACACCTTAGAATTGTGGGATGGCTAAATCCTCTCATGTTCTCCACCCAACACTTGGCCAATGGGGTGCATGAAAAATCGTGTGGTTGAGATCTTGTTATGTTGCCTCACCCACAAATCAACAGTCTCCACCCACTTGAGCCATCACCATCAGAAAGTTCCTACTCTTATGCGATCACACTACTTCCCGAACGGTCCTTCTCGAACGAGAAATCCTTCGATGGATCCAACGACCATCAAAACCTCACATCCAGTGATCAAAATTCTGTCAGATCTCACATCCACTCGATGATTAAGCGGTGTTGCCTCTTCAATGAGATTCTATCTTCGAAATGGATTGTTATCCAATCCAACAACTTAAATCCCATCATCCTCAACACCAAAATATCTACATATCTCCCCACTCTCGTGCTTTCGACATAAATTTTTCCTCATTGAAAATTTTGTATGCTCCTCTTCCCATACCTTTCCAAACTCTTCTCTTCAAAAAGGATTGTTGGCTTAGTGCTCGAAAAATATGTGTCTCAATATTGTCAACCTATCCTTCTAATAAATCGATGATTCTCACTAACTTGGAACTTCCCCATTGGGAACTCGCCATATCCACATATCCAAGTATCCCCAAAGGCTCTTCCTTATGATAGACCTTCTCCAATGCCCGAATCTTCAACTAATAATAGAGATCTGATCTCCTCACCGAATCAATGGATTCCACTTCCTTTACATTTAAACATGTATTTCAACAGGGATAAGGGTTATTTCTAGACCTACTAGGTACATGATCCTTCCTTGTACCTTCCTGGAGGGTTTTTTAATCCACTCCATCAATATTTCAACCCACTTCCTAGCAAGAAATAAACATTCTACCAAGACCCCCAAATGAACATTTTTATATCCTACAAACTTTCCATTCAAGGGATAGGGAAAGTACAAGTTTATCAACTTGCGTTGGCCTCCCATGCACAATCATCACAATTACATCACTGCTATTTTAAGAGGAGATTATGTTACTCCATTTTAAACTCAAATTTAACATGTATCCATCATATTAGGAATATTAATAAGAACATTATATAGTTTTCATCCATTGATAAACATTCAATATACATATCAGGAAAACATTTTTCTTTTCAGTGATGATTTCAACTAGCCAACTGACTAAGGGTGAATGCCTTTCCACCCAACCATAGGCTATGCTACACTTTCATATTTATTCAAAAAACCACCCCTGTGCCAGGCCATGATACCGCCAGGGACTCTCACAGGTTGGCTAACACGTTAACGAATGGATCAAGAAGGTTACTCCCCTTCATTGCACTAACAACAACAAAACTTCTTCCTCTTCCCACTAATCTTAGGACCTCCACAATATTACCAAGTGCTTTCCCAGCTTGATCTCCTCAAAAAATGGAGTCCCTTCTCTACTATATAGTCTCTCAGCGACCTCCCTTTACCAACATCGGTTTCTTTCCAACAAGCACCAACCCTTGACCCTCTCAATTCCAGTCTGGATATGGGTATTCTTTGTTCCAGAGTGACCATTCTCATCTTGGGAAAGATTCATACTTTCCTTAAGAAAACTTCCTAGTTTCTCTATGTTTCTTAGGTATGTATGTGTGATCCTAGTCTTCGCATTTTCATTATCAACTATTTGTGAGTCTGGCTACCCGTCTCTAGGCATGATTGTTCTATCTCTCTATGTGTCATGTGTGACGCATGTGTCCACTTGTGTCTATGCCCTCTTCCTCCTTATTCATTTTCCTTCACTAGAACATTCTCTCTTTCCCTAGGGATCCCCACTTCATTCTGTCAAAATCAAACTCACAAGGGTCAAGATCTCGAATTGAAGGGGAAACTATGTGTACTTCTATCTAACACTGCAATCGACCCTTCACTCTTTCAAGTACAATTTTGAAGGTAGTTATAACTGCTCCAACTACCCAATCTAAATTCCATTAACAGGTTCCTTATGGTCAAAGAGAGCATTGTACTTTGAACATGTTATGCATTCAAGGTTCTACAGGCGTGATTTGGGTTTCTAGGAAAAATTCTTATTTTCTTCATTAAAACTTCCCAACTTCCCCCTCTCTAGCTCCCACTCGTGGTATCATGGTCAGCACTGCAAGGCTTCCCTCTCAGTCAATTTATTGGTGTTTTATTATCATAAAAAAAATTATAGTCTTCATTAATTATAATGCATGAAGTATTAAACATAATTACATATTTGGGGAAAACAGGGTGTAACACAACATATCATAATCCACATTGCAGAAAAAGAATCTTGTAATCAACATAGATACCCTTAGAAGGTTCATATCGTCATGTGATTTCAACCCTGATAAATGTTATTCTATGATTAATTAGCATCATAGAGTTAAATTATTAAAAAAAGGGTCCTTCACACCCAATATAACATCCTTCATGTTGGCACTAAACAATAGAACCAAGGTTCAACACACAAACCAATAATATAGTTCACTAGTATTGACATTTTCAATACTATAGAAAAGGTAAGGTCTCACCCGAGACACTATTGAACATTACAAAATGGATCTAAAAGATAAATAAATTAGAACATGAATAATAAACATGCACTAAACTAGGACAAATCATTCATTATACATAAAAGACGCTACACAAAAAGGACATTACACGAAAAAGACATTGCCCATAATTTTAAAGGGGGAACCAACACATAACCCATTCCATTTCTTTACAAGAGAGATAGTACATATAGTTATTCTTATCACTCCCCCCACATTACATCAAATTACCAACTCTAACAACATAGTCCTAAATTATAGGCTCTTTCCCTATACCCAACATGCATCAATCTCTCTACAACCCATAAACAACTCGAATTCTTTCCTCTCTACCCCTATATATACCTCTCTAATTTGGTTACAATGTGGCACAACCATTACAAAACTCCTTTATTGGAAGGTGTACAAGAAACCCTATTAATGGTGCACAAGTAGTCTTTGTGGTTCACAAAACATCTTTCACTACATGCAAAAAACCCGAGGTGCACAAGCTCCAACTTCGTGCAACAACCCCAAAAATTTAAAATAGGCAGAAAAATTCCCCCAAAATAAAGCTTTGTATCATCCTCGAGACAAATAATATTAATCATGAAAAATAGGGACCAAATATGGAGGCTCCGACTTCATCTTCTTGCACAAGTTGGTAAAGGTTGCATTCATTGTAGTGTAGAAAGAGTCAATATTATGAATATGTTAATGATACTTTGAAACTTATTCATGAGTGACTTACATGGGGAGGGGCTTCAACTTCTCATATATTTGAACCACTTTAATGGAAATCTCTAGGGACTCAAGTAAATATTTATATTTCTTATGTGAAACTTCTTGAAGGTGGGTGACTTTTCCAATTAACTATTGCTACTTAGCACAAGCTATTGTGATATGTTTTGATAAATATGTTATTTTTTTCATACTATTTGTGTGTGCACTAACTAGTAGGTCTTTTAAACTCTTATGTTTCTCACCCACCTAGATTTCCATAACCTTAATATTTTTATTTAACTTCAAGTAGATTATGCAAATTACTCCATAAATGAAAATTGGAATCTACCAAGCTTGAGTTCTTGGTAGTGTAATTCTTAACTCTCTTAAATGTCTCTTTGGATACATTCAATTTATTCTCTAACTCTGGTTGTTCTTGTGTCGACACTTTTTGAATGTCTGGTTCTAGCTCCTAGTTCCTAGCATGAAAAGTGTAATAAGCTTTCTTGACTTTAGTAACTTTCTCCTATGTAGTGGTAAGGGGAGTAAGTTTTGAAGGTTCTATTGCAACTTCAACATATAAATAATCCATTTATAATGTTAATCATTCTTTCTCTAGTACCTCATGTGCATTTTTGTGTGTTAGGATCTTATATGTTCTACTAATGGCTTGGTTTCTGTCATCAAGCTCTTTCATCATCACACAAATAAAGATTTGATGAACTAGAGATAGTGGACATGTCCAACTTATCCCTAGTGATTTATTGAGAGACTTATCCTAAGGCTGGAGCCTTGTGTATGGAAAGGACCAAGGAGTTGATCTCCAATATTCTTCTAGTGACCCTTGGCCCCTGGCATAATCTGTGTCCATGATTTGGTGTTAATATAGTGTGTTGATTTCATGATGATTTATGTGATGATAATGGTTATTTGTCCAACAACTATATTGATGCTAAGAGACTACATAAATCTTGCAATGAATGTGATGTATCCCATTGAATAATCTATTGAACTTGTAAGTGGGAATCCAAACTTTCTACGATCTTATGAAATTTCTTGGGTAGAGGGGACTTCATGGAAGTCTTCAAGGTATATATCTTTTATTTATATAAAAATTCTATGTCACTTTCTTCTATAGTCTTGTGTGTATCTATGGTTTGGGACTTCAATAGTTTTTTTGAAATGGTATGTTCTATCTACTATATGTAATCAATATCTCTCGATGTGATGATATAGTTTGAGGATATATGTTGACTCATTTTCCCTCAAAGGTTCCCTTTTGTAGCTGTAACAATATGGTAGTATTTGGTTCATCCATACATGAAGGATTCACTCTAGTTGTATTCTTGGTTCTCTTTGTATGATCCAACCCAATCTTTTTCTCAAATTCTTCCTCTTCCTTGCATTGGCACTCCCTTTCTTCATGTTCTCTTTGTATTTTCTACTAGATAAGGAGTGGGGATTATTGAAACAATATAGGTCTTATCTTTTTAGGTGGTGATGAAAATACCATTTCTTTACCTCTATCTTATTTATGGTTTTTTCTAGGAACTTTAACTTTAAGAATTTCAACCTCCAAATCTAGTTTTGGAAATAGTTTCTCTAGACAATCTACTATAATTGATTAAATGTCTTCTTGAATAACCTATTATGAAATTATGTCTATAGGTGCCTATATATTTGTGTGGGGAATTAGAAAAAAAGTTATGTGTATCAATTTCAAAGAGAATAAAACCTTCATATTTATTTACAAGATTTCAAGAAATCTAGAACGATTCCATGCTCTCCTATATCATCAAGGTGTACCATTATTGAAATGTCGAATTCATATTTGTTGGATGTTTCTTATCCTTTTAAAAATACCAAATGTTGAACTTCAATGGAGGGAATGTATATGTAACATCCTTGTCAAATGACCTTCCTTCAGGTGATTTCTTGAATATCATTACCAAAAGTACGATAACCCAAATATAGTGGAAATATTTACCAAAATCTTGGGATTCTAAATAATATGTGATGAACTTGTTGAGAAAGTACTAAGACTAGGACATATTTATACCCTACACACATATTTCTACTGCATGAATGACTCCAAATACACACTCATTTTTCCTACACTTTCTGACTAAATTATAGGACACAAGTTGGGTGGTGAAGTGAACAACTTGGTTATTGATGGAAGATATGACAATGCCATGGAACTACAATGAGTTCCATATATGTTGTAAATTTCTTCTACATTCATGTCTTTTTCTAGATTTAACTCACTAATATCTTCTCCTACCATGGGTAAACTTGTAAATCTATGCATAATTTCCCGAGGATTAAACCCAAGGAAGAGGCCCAATCAGATTTTCCCATGTTTGGAATGGAATAATCCTTCAGGTTATGATATGGCAATCGTTTGATGGGCTTTATAAAATGTTTCAAAAGTATTTCTATTTTTACCTTTTCTATTATATACGAAATGTAGTAAATAAATCTAATCTAAATGAGTTTTTAAAGAATTCTATCCCCAGGAGGTATCTCTCAAGATTAGTGGATGGAAATAATCCCATAAGTTATTCTCCCAAAAAATAATTCTACCAAAAAAATACAACTATAGGTGTATTCCCAAGAAACACAAATTAACTATTGCAAAAAGTGGAAATCTACAGGAACATCACACAATGATTTGTCATTTGGTTCATAATTATATGCATAATTAATTCTACAATGGAAAATGTATTCAATGGAAAATCATAGATTACGAAAAAAATGAGAAACTAATTAACAAAGAACATCTAATCTATTTTTTGAAAATAATAAAGCAAGTATTCACTCAATCTCACAAGATAACTTGATAAACTAGGAACCCTTACTAGACATGTGAGACATAACTCAAGAACATAATAATCCATGAGTTAGAAACATACCACAACAATATGTTCAACAAAATCTCCTTGGCCTTTGGAAGGGATTTTTTCAAATTAATTTTGAAATAATTTTCAATATAATTTGTGGCCACAACCTCAGAACCCAAAATCCCTCTCCAAGAAGTCGACTTACATATTTATAAGACAAAATTCATCTAATAATATAATAAAACAAAAAATTGCCATGAAAAATCCATGTGCCTTTCTCATTCGCTACATGTTAGGTGAACCAAGAGTTGTTGTTGTAGGATGCTCCATATCATAACTTCCCCATTGGTTAAACAACTCATCACATAGATTTTGATGAGAGAACATGTGTTGCTCTTTTGGTGAAATCAACGTTTGAATTTATCACTCAAACCATTTGATGTACTTTTCCATTTTTGGAATAATAGACTCTACTAGACTTTCCAATATTACTTCATTTGTGAAAAATCTATGCAGGTGTTTGTGTTCCAATGAGGATATGCTCTTGACTTCTACGTCATGTTTAACTGCAATCTCCTTGAAATGTTTCATCACTTCATCAACTAGTCGAAACCCCTCTGGTGAACCAAAGCTGATAACCTACTCTATTTAGTGGTATCCTCAATCAAGTCTGTAAAATCTTGATACAAATCATACATTCATCTTATACTAGTTTATGTGATCCATTAGCTCACTTTCCCCAATATTTGATCACTCGCTTGATCTCGACCAACTCCACCTTATCTAATATTTTCATTCTGTAATCCTCATAACCCTAATTCTTCTAAATGTGTTCAATGAATTCTATCTAGTCTTGCGCTTTGGCTTATCGTTCCTTCAAGATAAGATTTTCTTTATAAAAAATGGATAATTGAATACTCAATACTTGTAACTCAAATGATTTAGCAATGAAATATTTTCTAATCTAGTCATTAATTGTTTCCTCCTCTAAGACTTCCTCTATGAATCCACTTACTGCATCCTATGCTCCTATGTATTCCTTGACCTAATTTTCTAGTATAGAAATCTATTTTCCAAGGATTTTTTTTTCCTCTACTTTAGCATTGGCCTTGTTAATAATGGCATATGAGATAGTTATCCCTACAGAAAATAAGTCACTAGGTATTTGTTTATTTGTATCTCTCATAGATTCCTTATATATTGGACTACGCAACACATTGATCCACACCAGGAAGAAAATTTTAACTCGGGACAATTTATCCACCCACAACTTCATCGGGTCTACACAACAATAAATCAATGGATAATAACATGTGGAACCATTCTCCTAAGGTGGACCTGAACAAGTTTGATGGTTCGAACTTGTCAATAGGGGTTACCTAGATATAACATTACTTTTCCCTCTAGAGCCTTACTGATGACATGATGAAACTTGGGGTTTAGGTCCTCTATCTAGATCCAGAACAATGGCAATGGTGGAAATGGCATAAAAAAAAACATGTGGGATATATCACTTGTATTCAGTTTGTTAAAGTTGTCTATGCATGTTTCAAGAAAGATACTCACTATTTGGGGCATCTTACCAAGTTATGACAAGAAGGATCAGTCACATAATTTATGGCAACCTTTGTGAAATTATATATATATA
>ML819795.1:89737-101482 GCA_009831015.1 Picea engelmannii | reverse complement strand
ATATATATATATATATATATATATATTCTAATGAAGTCTATCTATAAGATCAAGGAAATATACAATAGAAGACAAGATGCTTTTATAGGGAAGAAATGGATTGTTGTATTAAATTAAATGGAAAGTAGAGAATACAACCTATGCCTTGATTTTGCAAGGTCCCCTTTCTATGGCTCTTTGTTCCAACACACACACCTTTGCTCCAATGACTTGAATGAAGAAGATCCACAATCTGACTTAAAGAACTAAAGAAAAGCTCTCAAGCATAATCTGTAGCAGAACTCTCCATGAAAATCTTAGCCTATTCAACCTTCGCCTTTTCCATGAGAGATCCCTCTTTATATAGTGTGAAAGAGAGATGGGTGAGGAGATTAGGATGATCCCACTAAATCAGAGAAGTGAGTAATATCCAAACTGATCGGAGGCCACCTCACCTTCTAGATTTTTCCCTTCTAGAACATTTGTGAATTTTGACTTTTCCTTTTCTTTAAGCATCATCACACCCTATGCACAATAAGCACACGACGACATCGCATTCCAATTTTAGGGCAGAGTGCGATGATCAGGCATCGTCGCAGCCCATGCATATAGCAGGGTGCAACGACCTTCCTTGTTGTGGTTTTTGGAAGAGGAACGCAAACCACTTTTCTCATAGAGAAAGTCTCTTTTAATATTTTCAGGGAACATGAACAAATGTTGTCAGTTGATCACTGAGGTGACCAAAATAATGTGTAACAGAGATGAAGCATTCAAGCCTGCAAATGCATGAAGCACAAAGGTTGCTTGAATGGAATCTTCTTCTGGGTCAGGCCCTGCCTTCCATTCAATAATTATTCCTGTAGATGACCGAGGTTTAGAAAAATCTCCCCTTTTTCTTTTTTTTGACCTTTTTTCAATGCTTTTAGTTCTATCATCATAGTAATAGTCTCCAACAGCTACGAAAGCACCATAAAAACTAAGTATTTGAGAGGAAAAAGTTGAATTACATGGGATAGCAGTAAGAGAGGTGTATTCTTGAGGCAAAATATTTACTATGCCAAGATTAGGAGTTGATGGACTATTCTTTGTCTCTCTCAATTCTTTATTTTTTTACCATTCCGATTGTTCATATGTTGTTCTTTTATCTTCTCTTTCAGTTGTTTCTCTTTCACTCTCTCTTCTTCGTGCCTTGTCTCCCTCAGCTAGTATTTTAGCTTCTTCTTTGGCTTTCTTCTATTGAAGAGCATCTTATTGGGCTTGAATATCATTTTCTTTTTTCATTCTCTCTTCCTCGACCAATTTTTTTAACGCCTCTTCATTTTTCTTCTTGTCATCTTATTTTCTCTTATATTCTTCATCAGCTTTAAATCTTTTTTGCTCCAATTTTTCTGCCTTTTTTACCTTCTCTTACTCTTCGATGTTTAATTTTTTCTGATCCTCTTGCAGAATCCTTTGAAATTACTCTTGTGAAATATTTTTCATTTCTTCTTGCTCAAATTGTAATTCTTGTCTCTCAACGTCATCGGGCAATTTTTGTAATACCTCTTCATAAATAAAAACTCCTTTGAACTTGTCTTCTTCAAAATCAACCAAATGTATAACAGGATGGGTGAGACCTACATATCTAACATGACTCATTTCAAGTTCATGTGGGTCATTTCCTTTCACCTCTCCAAGGCATAAGCATAAATTTTGTAAGGCCTCTTCCTCCTTTCTAGTATGTGGTCCATTCAATAGACTATAGTTTCCTATGTATACAGGAAACAAAGGACAAATTTTCTTAATACTACTCAAAAGAAAAGAAGTAACCCATGTTCCCATGGTTTGATAGGTGATTTCTCTTATCAAAAGATAGTCTGGGACAAAGTACAACAAAAGATGAGGGGACTCAATAGTGCCATATACCCTGATATAGGTGTAATATTTTCGTAGATACCAATCTTCTAAGTTTTAAACCTGTGAAGTAAAGAAATGCATGTAGATTCTTAAGAAAAATAGAAATTAATCAATGGATCATACACACAATACACAGAGATTTACGTTGGAAACCCTTAACCGGGGGAAAACTAGCCTTCCTTGGTGTCACACCTGTCAACTCTTCATTGTATTAATTTCACAATACAATATATACAATATTTTAGGTTTTTTCGTAGCTACCAAAACCCTAATCCCTTAATTCGGGATTAATTTAGAAAACCGCTAAAAATAGAAAAATCCGCTAAAATAATAAAAACCACCAAAAAAAAAAATTGGGCCACTGCCCCAAACCCCAACGGCCCCGGGCTAGTGCCTCAAGTCGAATGCTACACATAACCAGGGGGGGAAATCCTAGGACCCCCTAGGAAAATTCCCAGTGCACATGACATAAAGGACGCAAGAAGTTGGGATCGTCAGATGAAATTGTCGAATCTAACGCGCACACACACATACATGAAAATAATATAACACATACCCAACAAATCAGATATCCCTTTCATCCCAGCTCTAGCTTCACTTGAAATTTCATGCCTTGGGAACCCATAAATAATAGCATAAAGAGGGGAGCATAAATAGTCACAAATATCATAAAAAAACCTCTTATAATTTATGTTCCAATTCTCGAAGCAATACACATGCATAGGAGGTTGATCTTGGTCCCAATTCCATTTGATATTGGGAAATTGTGTCGAGGAATAAATAACATCAATCAAATAAGATGAGATATAGAAGCATGGTTTTTTCATACCTGGTATATTTCTCACATTGAGACAAATATTGAAAGTTAATATCTCTTCCCAATTGAACATTTGTCATGTCTTCACAATTGTATGAGCCATGGGTAGCTAATCCATCTGAAAACATGTGCTCCTCTCCTCGCCATATAATCGGTTTAGAATTATGATCAACATTTTGTATGGTATTTTGAACTCATGTGTGGGGATACGATTTTTTCCTTGTTTGAATGGTTTTTCTTCGTCCACCCACTAATATTTCATTAATTTGGTTGGGCCTTTACTATTTTGATAAAACCCCCTTAGGAATGGCTCATTGAGAGAGCATGTAGGCCTAGGTAGGTGATATCTTGCATCAACATCTTCAGGACTTAGATATGTTATTTTCCTTTTGTACTTGCTTATAATTGTGGCAATGCTCAGGTCAAATTTATTGAAGCACCAATGGGCTACCTCATTGTATGGAAACAATGTCAGTTGGGAAGATACAAGATGAATACTTCTCTTCTAGATATTCTGGCACACATTGAGGTTTTCATCCTTTGGAGGAAAGTCTCCAATATTGAATATCTTGTATATCTCGTTGTGCCTGGGGGAATTATCTTCTCCAGTATGATAGTTAATATCAGTTACTAAAACCTCTCCCTAGCGGGAAGAAGTTTCAAGTGCAGAGGTTGGAGTAGAAGGCACTAAATTCCTGGATCTCTAGGTAGTTTGACTCACCATAGTGTGTTCTCTATATCCCACGATTACCATTTTAACAATAATTCAATTGAATAAATGAAAAATCATAACAAGAAAATAATTTTGAATAACAAGATACTTGTGATTCAACTGAAAACGATGTTTACTAAGTGTTACATAGATAATCAATACAAATCAAGGCATCTCACCAGCTTACGAAGAAAATATAAGGTGTCAATGAGGATTTTATTTTTATTGTATAGGCATTTAATTACCCTAATTATTGTATTGAATAAGCTATGTATGGAGACTAGTTCAAAATCTAGAGCATTACCTCATCATTAATGTGATTTGAAAGTAAGGATTGCCCAAATCTGTGTATTGGAGTCATGGGAAGTGAAATTTGAAATCATGGTTGTTGGAGTTGTTTCCATCAGATAGGGAACATTGATAGATTAGTATGTGCTCCAAAAAAGAGTTATTGAAGAATATTCCCTTCCTAGCATTGATTTGTGTGTCGGGAGTATAAAAGTTCTAAAACGATTATATGTGGGTCCTCAGAGTTATTTCCATCCTAGAGAAGAATTTCACAGATTGATTCATACTCTGATGAAGGGTTAGATGTGTGTTTTCAGACCTTCCTAATCGAAGCTCAACATATTCGAGAAATTTCATAACTCTGAAAAGAAGGGTATTGAAGAATATTCCCTTTCTCGAAAAATGTGTTATTTCAAGAAATTGAGCGATAAGTAAATGAGTGGGTATCTTTTAACAAATCAAAGATTAATCCATGTTTTCCATATCATAATATTTTCATCATACAAGGTTAGGAAAACATTATGTTTTTAATATCTGAATGCTTATTCCCCAACCAACGATTGAATGCCACATCTAGCAATAGATAAATGTGGAAAACTTGAGTCATTGGATTGTATTTGTCGAAGTCAAAAGTTATTTGCAGGAAGGATTAATCTGATATGGATGATCCCAATATAACCCTTTCTGATATTTCTATCGGAAAGGTTTATGATGGAATATTATTAGAATGTGCGTTTATTTTATCCTGACTTAGAATTTGAAAATAAGCGAGTGAATGAAAGTTCATTTTCTCTGATCTATGCATGGATATTATATGAGTTAAAAGAGTTCATGTGATTGAGTGGAGTGAGGGGAATAATGGTTTTCCGAAAATATGTATCAATCAATGTAGCAAAGAGGATTAGAGCTCAATGTCAAACCACATATAGCAATAAAGAGAGAAATTCTCCAGACCATATCAACAAAAGGAACAACTTCTTATGCCAACACCTTTTCAATAGTGTAGTAATGTAGTACCTTGCAAAGGTTTTAGAGGGGGGAACCAACTGACAATTTCTAATTCAAGAAATTTTAAGTAGGTTATTGTGGGGGAGACACAACACCATGGTACTTCCCCAAGCATAACTTTGAATCATCTCTTGAAAGTACAAAGGTTGTCTCCAACGGAAATGGAAAATCACTAGATATAAGGAATTTGCTATAATTGTGATGAAAAATATTCTCCAGGTCATCAGTGTAAACAATAGAAATTCCTCCAAAAATATATGACCACTCAAGTCCTGACTAAAGACATTAGTATCGCATAGACCTAAGAGTTACAAGTTGAAGACACTGGCACTCAAACTCAAATGAATATAGAACCTCCATTCTCTCATGAAGAACCACTTATCTCCCTACATGCATTATCAAGCATTTCAACTCCACAAACCTTGAAACTCATAGGTTACATCAAGCATCAAAAATTTGTAGTCTTAGTTGATAGTGGCAATACTCACAATTTCATTCACAAGAGAGTGGTAGAAGAAAGCCATTTTTTTGTACACCTAGTGCCCAACGTTCAAATCATGATCGCCAATGAAGGTATGATGAAATGTGGGTAAATGTGTGAAAATGGTAGACTCTATACGGGATACTATCATCTCAAAACCCATCTATTCACCATCGATATGAGTGGGTGTTATATAGTATTGGGGGTAGAATGACTACCCATGTTGGGACCATTCACCATGGATTTCAAAGAACTCTATATGAGTTTCAATAAAGAGGCTCATGTGCACACCCTTTGAGGGATTCAAGAGAGATATCCTAAAATATCTATCTCTCATCGTATGGATAAGTTATGAAATAAGTGCCACTCTAACATTATTTCCCAATTTAATTTCATATAGGTTATGGATAACCCAACACAATAAATCCACCTAGACTTGCATCTATTCCTTGACAAACAACATCAAGTATTGAAGACACCAAAGGGTTTATCCCCTTCTCATGAAGAGCATGACCATGGCATTCCCCTTATTCCAAAAATTCAACCACCAAATGTACATCCTTATTTACACCATTTTGCACAAAAGAATGAAATAGAAAATATCATTCATGGTTTGTTGGAGGTAGGGGTCATAGCTCCCTATACAAGCCCTTAATCATCGCCATAAGTCATGGTATTAAAGAAAGAAGGAACTTGGGTCACGTGTCTTGATTTTTGGGCTCTCAATAAGTTGACAATCAAGTACAAATTTTCCATCCCTATTATTGATGATCTCCTTCATGAACTTCATGGAACAAAGTTTTTCACTAAGATTGATCTACATTCAGGATGCCATCAAATCAAGATGAAAGAGAAATACATTCAACCTTCAAAACACACGAAGGTCATTATGAGTTTCTAGTGATGCCTTTTGGCCTTTGTAATTCTCCATCCACTTCCAAAGTCTCATGAATATCATTTTTAAACCCTTCCTACATAAGTGTGTGCTAGTATTATTTAATTATATTTTGTTCTACAATAAAGCATGGGAATCACAAATATAGCATTTTGACTAGTCCTTGCAACTCTTGAGGGACAACCAATTATTTATGAAGTGCTCCAAATGTTCTTTATGGTATCTTGAGGTTAAATATTTGGGTCACATTGTAAGTCAGGAGGGAGTACGAGTTGATCCCTAGAAATTGGCGGTTATGCAATATTGGGCCCATAACAAAAAAATATAGAGATTGAGGGGATTCTTAGGAATTTCAGGATACTACATGAAATTTGTGAAAATTTTTGGAAAAAATGCAGCTTGCATAACTTGATTCCTTAAAAATCATGCCTTTGTTTGGAGTAAGGTAGTAGCACAGGCCTTCACCAATTTAAAGGATGTCATGTGAACTACTCCAGCATTAGTGGTACATGACTTTAATAATACTTTTATATTGGAATGTGATGCTTTAGGGAAAGGCCTCAAAGTAGTATTGATGAAAGAAGGGCACCCCTTGGCATTCACCAATAAACAATTGTGTGACCCCAACTTGGGAAAACCCACTTATAAGAAGGAAATGGCGGGTATCCTTTATGTAGTAGAGACTTGGCACCCATATCTCATAGGGAGGATTTTCGATATCAAGATAGACCATCATAATTTAAAATGTTTTCTTGAAAAATGGTTTTCTTCACTAGAGAAACATAAATGGGTCATCAATATGTTGGGGTATGATTATTAGATCATATATAAAGGTAAAGAGAATGTTGTGGCTAATGGTTTTTCCAAACAATTCAAGGAGGATGGGTTACTCTTTGCCTTATCATTATCAAGTCCAAGATGGACCGAGGAGGCCCACAAGGAATGGCTAGGAAACAATACTTTAAGGCCACTCATCCAAAGGCTTCAGGGATATCCCAACCCACCTAACATTTATACATGGAAACAAGATACATTGTGGTATAAAGGGCACATTATTCTTCTTGATGTTTTGGTAGCTATAGGAGGTATTTTCTCCTGGACAACTTTTCTTAGAGAAGAAGAAGATTCCAAGAAGTCAAAGGAAGACCATTGAACAATTGAAGAACACCCAAGAAAAGAATAATGTGAAATAGAAGACCACATAAGATAAGTCGACCCACGGGAAATAATAATAAAGTGGAAATATAATTTTTAGGAAGAGAAGTCAGCGCACATAAATAATAAAGTATATTTTAAGATCCAGAATAAGAAGTTGGTCCCAAACAAGTGCCCAGATTAGTATAAATACAAGTTTGGGTCAGTTCATTTGTATAGTCACATAGTTCTTCTTTTGCAATGTGCACTAGGCAGTTGTAGTTGCAGTTGCACCAGTTTCAGTATTTATGGTTTTTGATTCTCTTGGAGAGTGTGCCCCACTTGGGTAAGGATATTCTTGGTGGCTCTTGGTTTTTTATGTTGTGCACTACCTCTGGAGTAGTTGTGCTAAGGTTGTGTGGTGCTTCTGAGTTTCTTCGTGCCAGTTGCAGTTGCATTTATAGTTTTAGTTGTTGTTACCAGTTGCTATTTGTGTCAATTTCGTGGTGCACTATCTTTCTCTAGTGATGCACCTATCTTGCACTAGTTTTGTGGTGTTTCTAAGTTGTCTACCCTCTCTAGGGTTTGAAAAGAAGAAGATAAGTATTTTTTATCAAGGTTTCTTCATTGTTCGTTTTCTCTTATGAATAGATATTGTTCACGGTTGTATTAGAATACTGGGAAGATTCTCTCTAAGAAAATTTGGTTGGGTTTTTCCCCCAAGTTCAGGGTTTTCCCAAGATAGATATTGTGTCTTCTTATGCATGTTTATCAGTTTCTTATATATTTCAGTATATGATTATTGAATGTTAAAATAAGATAAAAATTCTATGGTAAATCTAATTTTAATGAAACTAATGAAAATATAACATGGCATCAAACCAGGTTTCCTTCAGAACAATCTAATCACTGGAAGGAATATCGTGATATTTTCCACATTATTGAGATTTTTCACTGCACATGCAATTTGTCGCTGCATAGTTTTCTTTGTCAAGTTTGTTGAGCACGTATTATAAAATTTATTGGGACAAACTCCATCACTAATAAAATCACCATACTATAGCGCACCTACTGCACTTCTTAGATTGACTTTCTGTCAAAACTGAATTTTTAGGGTTTTAGGCTTCTTAACATTTTCCTGGAGTCCATTAAACCTTCTGAATCAGATTTCTAACTTTTTCTTATTGATGTGATGTCTCATATTATAAGACAACGTTGAATGGTGTACATGTATATAATATGAGGGTGTTTGCAGGAGACCTACACTTGGAAAAAAGGACATATATCCAAGCAGTGACATTAGATCCAAAAGGATCTAGTGCACTCAGAGGAAGCTCAAGATTCGTAGGTAGCATCGACTATATCTCCTAAAATATTTGACAAATGGGACAACAACAACTAGACTCCAGGTTTGCATATCAGGTTTGCATATCAAGTTTTATATTTTATATTGATATAACTTAAGTAAGTGTCGTAACTAGAACAACAGTATTTAGAAGTCTATTACTATTGAGTACTATTTCTATCAAATTTTTAGTAACACTTGAATATTGTTGGTACAATGATCATTAAGTAAGTGATCATTGTTTAGTATTAATGATGCACTTGTTTACAATATAAATTGATCTCTTCTAGGAGATGCTCTTGGTTGTTGACTTTGTCCCAGGCAGGTTATCTTGTAAATTCCATGGAGGTCACCATGGAGATGTTGTTGTTCTTATTTCTTATTCTGGGAAGGTTACTATGGAGGAATGATTGGTCACAACACCAGAAGAGTGATGAAGAGTGTTGTTCTTATTTCTTGTTATTATATTTTTTTTGACTCTCTTTCTAGGAAGGTCACAAGTGATAGCTCTAAGAAAGAGCTATTGTGATGATTGTTCTCATTCTTGTTTTATTATTGTTCTTATTATAAGATTATTACTCTTGTATGTTGTTTTCCCTTGTTGTGGCTCTTGTTCTTGGTAGGTCACAGGTGATATCTCTGATAGGGAGCTATAATGATGGTTATAGTAGGAAACATATTAGATGGTCTCTAGCTAAGACATGGAATAGACTATCCAAACATAGAGTTGTGTACCTGACCGTACACATCCATTCAATGAAGGAGAAAAGGATGAAGTCAAAAACCTTTTGGAAAGAAGGGTACTTTTGTGGGATACAGAGTATCTCATATAGATATCAATTGTAAGGAGAAGAAGGCTCTGAAGATGACCATACAAATCCCTCTAGTTCAGTTGATCACTCTTTAGATCATTAGGAAGAGTAAGTACAGCTAGAAGGGCCTCCCCAGAATCATTGCAGAGACTAAGAAGAGACCAACATGGTCCCATGATACTTTGTAGAATGAAAATGTGATACAGAGATATGGCATTGATGAGCCATATCATGAGGAGGAGCAGATGGCTCCACTAGTGGTGAGGCAAGCAGCCCCACCAAGTACCAACTCAAAAAGAGATAAATTTCATAGGGATCCATCCCTCAGGATCTAGTAGGGAGGAGTAACCTCCCTAGGATAGGTCATAGGAGATCATAATTCAGAGGAGGTCAGAATATGCATAGGGAGAATATGGCTCCAGAGATTATATAGACTCAGAGGGAGTCTAGCTTCAAAGGGATTCAAGCTTTAGAGGGAGCATGTAGACTCAGAGTGAGCCTAATTTCATAGAGAGTCGATGGCTTAGAGACTTCCATTCATAAATTATTCCTCCTCGTATTTATATGGGAGAGAGAGAGAGAGAAATATTCCAGGACTAACAGACAAGTTCCATGAGTTGATGACGCTAGATCAAAGCTTCAGAGGCTTCGAGGAGATATGAGACCTCCTGGGAGGATTCCCTTGTTTTAGTGGCAAAGGAGTAAGCCAGTCAAAAGAATTGGGATATGGGTTTTTCCTTAGTTCCAGAGAGATCAAAAGACCACACAATTTTTCCAGCTATTTGACGCTGATGAGGAGAAATCATTCATTCATAACCTTCCACTTTTGAGAAAGTTGCTAAGAAACAAGTATGGAAGGATGCCATGATGGAAGAGTACCATTCCATCATGAAGAATGATGTGTGGGAAGTGGTTCCAAGACCAGAAGGGAAGTCAATAGTGACTTCCAAGTGGATGTTAAGCCCTAATATTGTCTCATTACCCCTTAATTGGGGCATATTACATTAGTAATGTTATTTTATTTATGTCATATTTATTCCATTAGTTGTAATTATACCTCCTAGTCTCCTATATATACCAAGGAGACATTTTCAATTGGAATCATCTTGGAATTGTAAATTTATGTGAGAATAAGGAGGTTTCCCCCTCGAATAGGCTTATTATCTGAATTTCTCTCTTTTTCAAGGCATTGAGTACTTATTCTGAGGATTTTCTATGCTATATTGATATTTGGTTCTTAACATATGGTATCAGAGCTCAACGTCTTGGGGTTTCGCTGCTACAACTGAGACACCTTGGAATTTTCAATAAAAAAAAAATCTAAAATATTTTAGATGGAACGACTTGGAGTATATTTATTATATGGATCAAGGTACGTTGGGCTAAAATTTCATCTCTTGAGGCCTTATAATTTCTGATATACAGCGTGTGCAAGATAGGGTTTTAGAATCATCCTGAACTGATTCATTGAAAAATTTTTGCTATAAATTTTTTTCTGTAACATTTCAGACCCTAAACTCTGGAGGATATTCACAAAAATTAGTAAGGTATCTTTGGTAAAAATATCATCTTCTGGGTCATCTGACATTTGTAGATACACCCTGTGGAAGATAGGGTATCTGACTAGTCCTATTGACTAGTCTCAAGAAGGTGCTCCAGGTAAAACAATAATAACTTCTTCCTAGAGTATCCAAATTGAGTGAGACTGGTTGCATTGGATAGCCGACAGTCTGTAGTATTTTTGGTACGAGTTTTAGAATTTTATATCAATTATTTTGTGTGGGGAACGCTATACAAGTGGCAACTCATGGAAAGGCCAGAAATAAGCAAGTTGTGGGGAAGTTACCATAAATTCCACTTGGCACATCCAATTTTGATCAAACCTATGGCATTGCAAAGAACAAATATCAGAGAACTAAAAAAAAAAAAATTTCATACCCAGAAGGGCCGAAACTTTGGAGATACAGTAGAAGAAATATTGTCTAGCAGAACCACCTCAAAATCAAGGTTCAAAAGTGATACTTGGCCAACATGCCACCCAAAAAGGGAAATTCTACACCAAATAAACCTCCAGATAATCCTACATGGACTTTTGATGAAGGTGAAGAAATGCGTAGGGACATAAATGATTTACAAAAGAAGACAGTAACAAAAGATGAACTACAAGAGATGATGGAGGGTTTAAAAGGGGAGATCATGGAAGGATTGAAACATTTCATAATAGAGAGGACACACGAAAGTGAAAATGTATCCCATGAAATTCATGATGAGGACACAAGGAAGGTGAATCAAGAATGGAGAAATTTCAACTTTGGGTTGAAGACCAACCACATTCCTAAGATCGATATGAGGAAGTTTGATGGCAAGGACCCAATCAC
>ML819795.1:56920-74166 GCA_009831015.1 Picea engelmannii | reverse complement strand
TAATAGAGGAAATTGATTCAAATTTCATGGCTGTGATTATTCTCTGTATACTGTTAACCTTATGTTGTTGTATGCTTGCTTCTTGTTATGCTTTCATTATTTATGCTACATATGTGATCTCATGGCAGATTAGAAATCTGGGGGAAAGGAGAGAATAAGTTTCGCTCATTCCACTGACTGAACCAGGAGATTCCTGCATAGAGTGCAGTCAAATTCCTCCACACAAGAGTGTGTAGAGGAGGTTCAATAGGAGAGCTCTTGTTCTCGTCCGCCAGGAGTGACTAAGTTGAATCCCACCCCATGGACGTGATTATCCTCTGTGTGTTGTTGGGATTATTCCTTAGCATCTTTGTTTCCGGTTATATCTTTCTTTCGTATGCTGTGTACGTAATTATGTGGAAGAATTAGAAGTTGGGTGCCTGCGAGAAGGAGTTCAAATGTTCTCTGCTTAAGCCAGGAGACTTCTGCATCAAGTGCAGTTGAATACCTCTGCATAGGGTGCGTTGAGGAAGCTACGCAGTTAACTTTGGTTCTCCTTAGCACAGAGACGTTTTGAGTTATTCGAGCCGTGCAGGTGAGTGCAGGTCGGATTTGAGTCTCAGAAGGAAGTCTGAGAACAGAGAGGCTGAAGTCCTGCAACGAGTACAGTGCAGGGTCCGGAAAGACTTCAACCCCGGAAAGCGTTAAAGGTGGGGAACGGAGGAACTCTTCAAGAGGAAGAGAATCGACGACTTGAATTATCGTGGAGAATCACTGAAGTCGTGATCCGACTTGTAGGTCAGATGGATCGGGAGTTCGCGACGGAGGATTCCTGTTTCTCATAAGGTGAGATCACGAGGATGCGAAACGCGACGTCTCGAAACGTTTGCATGGTGCACGTCGGTATTTGATGACGTGACAAGTGGTCGCGGGATATCGGATCTCAGGGTTTGGAGGCCTCACAGTCTGGCCCCGGAAGTGACGAGTGGGCGAGATCGCGAGATTCCGAGTCGTGGGCATCTCGGGACTTCGGATCTCGGAGGTTGAGCGTTCAGTGGCATAGAGTCGCGAGTCGTGATAGTGCGAGGTCCTGACAAATAGAGATAGGGTCAACACTGACTGGGAGAATCGGGTCTCGGAACCCGAGAGTCAAATTCCCGGTTGCGGGATTCGCGAAGCCGCGAGAACCGATCCTTCATTAGATTAAGAGCAAGGATCGACGGAGGAAACTGTGGGTAAAGACCTCCCGAGGGAGTTGGAAGAGCGTCGACTCTTCGGGCCGCAGGGAAAAGAAGGTCCTGGTGGAGTGACTGTGCTGCCGAGAGCCGGTTGCGTCAGAAAGCATGGGGAAGAAGCAATCAACATTGGGAAAAGTGAGAATTTAATGGTCTTGGAAATATAGAGGAAATTCGTATGGGTTGTTACACGAAATTTTTAGAGGAGTTAGTCATGAAAAGCATGAAGCAAGCAAAAAAGAGAGCACATGAGGATGAACAATAATGTTGGGAAAATTTAGAACTAGACTAGAGAATTTTGGAGTGTAATGGAGTTGGAGAATTGAAGAACTAGGTTGTCAGGCCTGAAGAGTGAACTCCTGGGTGAGTTGAATTGTGTGAGCAAGTGTTTGTTGTTACTTTTACTAGTATTTTTCCTGATAGTGAGTCCCTTGTCTTCCCAACAGAGAGATTCCTAGACACATGAGCCAGATATGCCCTAATAAACAAATGGGATTCCCAGTGGACTGAAGAAGTGAAGGGGTACATTCCTTGGGTTGGACATGTTAAGAGGAAGAGAGATGGAGATAAATTTGGAATACTTGTAGGAGAGTATCAATGGGTTGTGTGTTAGTGAGCTATGAGTGGGTTGTGAGAGGCACCCTTCTCTTGTGGATTCCTAGCCCCAAATCGGGGGTGACTTGCAGTTGATATCTAGAACAAAAGGTCTATGGTTGGGTGGAACATCCTTCCAAAGTCATTGTTAGCGTAAAATGTTTTATAAAAGATAAGTGCCACTTTATTTCCGAAGTTGTTTAATGAGTTTAAATGTTGTTTCTTAATATGTGTATGTGAATGGTTATTGGCTACTGTGAATGAGTTTATTTGTTTCATTCATGTCTGTTTAGACTACTTTAGATGCATTTCATTATGGGTATTCAATTATGGTTAAAAATGTGCTTAAATCGTAGTCGGTTAGCTACAATAGACAATCAATAAATGAACCAGCAATAAAGTTTCTATTTTTATGTGTTAATTTGCAAGTAGCATCCCATGAATGGGTTGTGGGAAATTACACTATGGTATCAAAGGATAAGGTTGAAACACTGACCTGTAGGAGCCTGCTACACAGCTGCAAAAGTTGTTTGAACCAGATCTATTTCATTTGGGGTAAAAATGATTTTTGCTTCCAGATAGTGTGGGGGGGGGAGAATTCTTGTGGTTTAAAACTGACATTTTGCTATTGAATCTATGTTCAAGAATTTCCCCATGGTCTGGGATTTATAGTGAGCCATTGTTGGGTCAAAATGAATCATAGATTCAATAGTTGTTCCACTTAGAAAAACAGTGCACAAGTGTCGTTGATCACACCTTGCAATGGATTCAGAGCCCTTGATCAACGATGGGTGTTATTTTTTTATCCCACATGCAAAGGAAAGGGTTAGACAAAGTTTTTTATAAGCAAAGGGAAAACCATAGTTATTCATGTGTGAAGCACAAAGAGTCATGTAACCTTGTTGAACCCACGTGCAATGAAACGTTTGGATATCTGAAGCATCACAAGAAAGCGTGTTCACTAGATTGGATTGGATCAATTTGGATGGAGGTCGCGTGTAGTGACATGTGTCCCAGTGCCCCAATTTTCTAGTGGACCGATGTTAGAGTAGTTGGTTGGAGGTTGTACACAGTGTCATGTGGCTCAGTGCCCTGGTGGATCGATGGGTTGGTGGATCAACATCGAGTCCATATGGTTGGAGCTGTGTGCAAGTTGCTCCAATGGCTCGATGCCCTGACGTTGGATCAAATTCATTTCAGTGGATGTTGTGTGGGATCAGTTGGTGGGAAGATGGGTTGGTATCCTAGTACCCACGTGTCATGCTAAGTGGCAGGGCATGTTAGGATTATGTGCCCAAGGTGCCAACAAATTCCTCAGATCGAGTGCTTGAGAGCGCAGTGTTAAAGGTTTTCGAAGGTCGGTAGGATAATGATCGGTGGCCCGATATGTCGATATATTGGATCGGAACAGGATGGAATGGAAATACAACAAGATAAAAAGAAAGTAGTTGATGGCCTCGTAGGCCAATGCCCTGATGTCTCGGTAGCCCATTAAATCGTATCAGGATCAAAGGGAGGTTTGACAAGGAGGTAGAGAGTTTTTTATCTTGGTTCTTGGTGGGTCGATGCCCCCATGATCCAATGGCTCGATGACTAAGAACCAAAATCAGTTTCGTATACAAAAAAACAAAACAATGAAATATCATAAAAAGTCTAGTTTTTTTTAGGTCACAAACTTGTAGGTCATTTTTGAAGGCCTAATCAACATTTTTAACAAGTCAAATTTTACAAAACTATGTGTCCTTCTAGGACACAAGTTTATTCTTCTAAAATTATAGAGCTCGAAGATATATTTCTAGCAAGTTGAACACTTTTCTAGATAGATCTTTTATGAAGAATTTACAACCAAAACAGTCAAGGGTAAGAAAATTAGAACCGTTTTTCTTTTACAGGGCATAACTCCTAGCCCAAGAGTCTGTTTGGGTCTCAGGAATAGTCTATGGAAGAGTCATGGAGTGTAGAAGTCATCCATGGAGGATAAACTGATTTATGGGTCCGAAAAATGCATTGACGGGGAAAGAGAATACATGTAGCATGCAGATCTAAAAGGGGAAAATGGTAAAAAATTCTAAAGACCATAACTTTCTTCTCGGAAATCAGAATTGGGAAAATGGATATCCAATGGAAAGGTATTGAAAAGGAGAATCCATATATTAAAATATAAAATTATTTTGAGAAGAAAATTTTATAGTCAACTCAAAAGAAGATGATCGGTGACATTAAAAGGCAAAAAAATTTAGCCATTATTTTCCAAAATTGTATATGTATTTATTTATTTTTCTAAAAGAAAATTGTTTTCATGCACATTTTCTATGGATTTTAGAGGTTCAGGAGAGAACTTTGTTTTCCTTCATGAGAAATACAACAATGGAATATGCCCGAGGGTCCTACAATCATGAAGAGGAATTCATAGGTTTTAATGTCAACATGGGAAATGTTGAGACTAAGTCTAATGGAAGAAGAGGCAGGTAGGATCATATAATTGTGAGAAGCTTGCGAGGAGAAGTGTAGAGTTATAGGGTTGATACTAAGAAGATCATAAAGGATCAGGAAGAGATACTTCAAATTTTGAACATGTTACAAAAGCAAGCCAAAGATTTCTCTAGCACAAAGCAAGAAAGTAGTATTAGACAAGTGACAATATCTTAATCCCATAGCAAGAGGGATGAGCATGGGAATGACAGGTATTCAAGGAGCAGGAGTAGACACAATCTTTATCTAGGGAAGTCCAGTAGGATATTTCATGCAAGTTTAGGGTCAGAGAGCATCCCAAGTGTGTCTCCTGTCATGAGACAGAGGATAAGGCCTGAGGAATACATATTGCAGGGTGAGCTCAGGAAGATCAAGCCACCTAATTTCAATTGTAAGCATAGGAAAGGAAAAGAGGTAGAGGGATAACTATTGGAAATGAAGAAATATTTCTAGTTGCATGATTTCCCCTTAAGGGTAGAGACACAGATTTCAATGAAAGGAAACCATGTGGTGGGATCAGTTTAAGGAAGCCAAACATCTTGATGAGAAGAGAATCTCATGGAGGCAGTTCAAAGTATGTTTCCAAGAGAAATATTTTTATGAGAATTACTATGAGAGGAAGATGAAGGAGTTATTTGAACTCAGGTTAGGAATCATGACAATGGATGAGTATGTGAAGAGGTTATTTGAGTTGATGAAGTATATGGAGTTTATAAAATATGAGAAGGTCAAAATACAAAGTTTTTTTATTTGGTTTCCCTCCTTCTACAGTGAAAATATACAATATGATAATTCCAAGACTTTCGAGGCCAATCTTCCAAAAGACTTGGAATGACAAGATGAAAGAAAATAGGGATAAAAAAAGGTTTTAAGCTACCATTTTTCAAGAACAACTCCCAAGCCAATTAGGAAGGGAAGTCAACCCAAAATGAAAACAATATAGCTAATTATTTTGGGAAAATTCCAAGGCAACATCCTATACAATATTGGGGATGTGAGGGGAATCACTTATATAGGGACTACCCTCACAAAGGAGAAAGGATGATAACTTTTCACAGCATTTAGGAGGCTAAAACAGTGTAAGAGATGGGAGGAATCATGCCAAGGATTTATACATCCTTAGAAAAAAATCAAGAATAATATCAGTCCCTCGTGATTGAAGTGGAAGATAAGATCAATAATCATCCTATAGCAATTTTAATTGATTCTGGTGCTAGCCATAGTTACATAAACTATAATATTTTTGAAATATTTCAATTACAAAGGAATAAGCATAAGAAATATCAGTTAGTTCAGTTAACCACAAGGGATAAGAGAAAGATCAATGAGTTGGTTAATCATTCCCCGATAGACATGAATGGACTCAACACAAAGGTATATGTGAACAATATACCTTTGGGTTCATATGACTGTCAAATTGGCATGGATTGGTTGGAAAAACACGATGATTTCCTAGACTATTACAACAAGACAATAACGTGTCTTGATGAGAAAGGATGACAAGGAAAAATTCAAGGCATTCACAAGAGTTGTATATATTAGAGAGATTTCAACAATTCAGATAAAAAGGGGTTTTAGGAAAGGATGTCAAATTTTTGCATCCCATATGAAAGAGACAACCAAAGATAAAATGGTGAGTATTGAATACCATCTAGTCTTGAGAGATTTTGAAAATGTTTCAGGGGAATCCCAAGACTAATACCAAAGAGAGACATTGATTTCTCTATTGATTTGGTTCCAGGAGCTTCCCTAGTGTCCAAGACACCTTACATAATGGGCACACCAAAATTGAAAGAGTTGCAGATGCATCTAGAAGATATTTTGAAGAAGGGGTATATACACCCAAGTGAATCACCTTGGGGAGCCCCAGTTCTATTTGTGAAAAAATAATGATGGAACCTTAATTCCATATATTGATTTACGACAACTAAATAAGGTCACCATAAAGAATAAATATCCTTTTCCAAGGATTGATGATTTATTTTATCAACTGAAAGGTCCAAGGATCTTTTCAAAGATTGACTTGAGATTAGGTTATCATCAAGTGAGAATAAAATAAGAATACATCAAAAATACAGTTTTGAAAACAAGGTATGGACATTATGAATTCACGGTACTACCAATTGGATTATCAAATGCCCTATTTATCTTTATGTGTCTAATGATTGGAGGGTTCATGGAGTACCTGGACAAGTTTGTAATTGTTTTCTTAGAAGACATTCTCACATACTCTAAATATGAGGAGGAGCATGAGAATCATTTAATAATTGTGCTAAAGGTTTTAAGGGAGCATAAATTATATGCCAAACTAAGTAAGTGTGTCTTTTATCAAAAGAAGACCCACTACTTGGGGCATATTATTTCAGCAGATGGGACAACAATTGCTCTCGAGAAAATAGAGGCCATTAAAGGGTGGTCAGTGCCAAGAAATGTGACGAAGGTCAGGTCATTTATGGGTCTTCTCGGTTATTACTAAAGATTCATTAAGAGGTTTTCAAAGATTGCAATCCTAATCACTTCATTTCAAAATACGAGAGTGAAATTCGAATGGACTCTGAAATGTGAAGAAAGTTTTCAGCAGTTGAAAAACATTTTGACAAGTGTGCCCATATTAAATATTGTATATCCAAATGAATACTTTTTGTTGTGCATGGACGTGTGCAAGGAAGGGATCAATGGAGTCCTTAATAAAAAGGATTATGTGGTATGTTTTGAATCTAGAAAACTAAAGGAGCATGAGTGAAATTATGCAACCCATGATTTAGAGCTAGCATCCATTGTACACGCATTGAAAATGTGGAGGAATTACCTCATGGGGAAGAGGTTTGACCTAAGAATAGACCACTATGGTTTGAAACATTTATTTGGAAATCCAACACTCAATGTCAGGAAAACTAGATGGTTGGATTTTCTTACTGAGTATGATTTTGAAATTAAACATATTAAGGGAAAATAAAATAAAGTGGTTGATGCACTCAATAAAAGAGCTCATTAAGTGCATGTTTCAACCATCAGCATGTATAGGACAAATTTAAAGGATAAAATTCTTGAAGCAACAAATTTAGATCATCTTTATTTGCAAATAAAAGAAAACTTACAACATTGCAATTTATAGTAAAAACTTAAAAATTATGAGTTGAAAGAGGATGGAATCCTCTTGTATAGAGGCAAAGTGTATTTTCCAAATTCCATATAGTTGAAAAATATAGTGTTGAGAGAAATGCAAAATGTGGCATATGTTGGGCACCTGGGATATCATAAATCCATTACAGCTATGAGGATCCAATATTTTTGGTCAGGGATGAAGAAAGAAGTGGCTAACTACATATCCTGGTGTCTAGAGCACCAAAAGGTAAATACATAGTACAAACATCCAACGGGGTTGCTGCAGCCATTTCCCATTCCAGAATGGAAGTGGGAGGTGGTCACAGTATATTTTATTACAAAGTTTCCCAGGACATTGAAGAAGCATGATTCCATCATGGTGGTAGTGGAAAACTTGACTAAGGAAAAACATTTTATTCATGTAAATACAACATATAAGGCAACAAGAATTGAAGATATCTACATGAAGGAAGTTGTCAAACTACATGAAGTGCCTAAGGCAATAGTTTCATACAAATATTCCAAGTTTACATCCAAATTTTGGCAAGGTTTGTTCAAAGTCTTTGGAACAAATATGAATATTAGTACAACATATCACCTAGACTCCGATCGAAAAATAGAGAGGACCAATAGGATAATTGAAGACATGCTCAGGATATATGTGATGGACCACCCTTCAAAATGGGAAGACTACATCCACTTAGTGGATTTTTTGTATTATAATGGGTATCGGGCCTCATTAAAAATGAGTCATTTTGAATATTTGTATGGAAGAAAGTGTAACACACTAGTGAGTTGGGATAACCCAACGGACATAGCTAGCATTGGGCTAGATTTGTTAAAATAAATGGAAGAGAAGATGGAAAGGATAAAGCATAATTTAAAGGCTACCTAGGATAGAAAGAAAAGTTAGGAAAACAACAAATTTTTCATAGATTTTAAAGTGGGAGAACATGTTTTCCTAAAAGTGAAAGAAAAAAGAAGATTGATAAGATTGGGTTGTTTCCCAAAGTTGGCAGTAAGATATTGTGGGCCTTTCGAAATATTAGAAAAGATAGGGCCAATTGCATACATGTTAGCATTTCTTGCATCCATGAAAGTGAATAATTTTTTTCATGTATCATTGTTAAAGAAATATGTGTCTAACTCTAACCACATAATTGATTGGACTATGATCCAGGTGGAAAATGAAGGGGATTTTCGGGTGGAACCAATACGTATCCTAGACCAGAAATTCAAAGTGCTCAGGAAAAAATGCATAGCGCTTGTAAAGGTTCAATGGACCTGCTATGGTTCTGAAGATACAACATGGGATCATGAAGAAACTATGTGGGAGGAATACCCACAAATTTTTGTCAATTTTGACGAAATAGAAGCTGAAAAATACAAGACTCCATTTTTAGACAACTAGAGTTCTAGAACCACATCTCAGAAATTATTGGTCAATGTTGGTAACCCATATAAAAGAATGGTGTATCTCGATGGACTGAAGGCATCCAAGGGGTAATATTCCTTGGCTCAGCAGGTTGAGAAGAACAAGATATTTTGGTTCGGATTGTTGTTGGAGGGCAATAATTTGTAGAATTTTGTTTTTATTTTCTGAACATTGCAATGTAAATTTGTATAGTTTTTCCGCATATGTTGTGCATTGGGGACAATGCACAATCATAGGGGAGGGGGAATGTAACATCCCCACTATAATCCCTAGTTTAATTAATGCATAATGTAGAAAGGAATATGGTTATGGCCAAGCAATGTAATATGTAAAATGTATTTTATGTTTTTAATAAAAATAATGTGATGCCAACTACTGGGAATATGGACAGAGATGGGGGTTGATTTTTTCCACAAGAGGAGAGAGTGTCTAAGAGGGCATCAAAGGGAAAAGGTTTATGGGTGTTAATCCAAACCCAGTTTTTTGAATTTATTTATGATTGGGGAAAACATCTACTTCAGTTGAGTGTGTAAGAGCCTAATCATTAAAAATCATGTAAGAGGGTGGGTGTGAGAGTCACATACCATAGTTATTAGAAAGCATGGGGAAGAAGCAATCAACATTTTCCAAAGTGAGCAGTCAATTGTCTTGGAAATATAGATGAAATTCATATGGGTTGTTATAGGGAGTTTTTAGAGGAGTTAGGCATGAACAACAAGCAACAAGCAGGAAAGAGAGAACATGGGGATGAAAAAGAAGGATGGGAAAATTTAGGAGTAGGATGGAGAATTTTGGGTGTATTGGAGATGGAGAATTGAAGAACCGTGTTTTCAAGCCTGGAGAGTGAAATCTTGAGTGGGTTTCACTGTGTCAGCAAGTGTTTGTTGTTTCTTTTACTAGTAGTTTCCCTGACAATGAGTCCCTTGAGTTCCCGACAACGATATTCCTAGCCACTTGAGCTAGAGGAAACCTAATAAACGAATGGGACTCACAATGGAGTGAAGTAGTGAAGGGGTACATTCCTTGGGTTGGGCAGGTCAAGAGGAAGAGAGATGTAGGTAAATTTAGGATCATTGTAGGAGAGTATTAGTGGGTTGTGTGTTAGTGATCTATGAGTGAGTTGTGAGAGGCACCCTTCTCTTGTGGATTCCTATCCCTAGCTTGGGGGTGACTTGTTGTTGATATCTATAACAATAGATCTATGGTTTGATGGAACGTTCTTCCCAAGAAGTTGGTTGCACAATTTTTTTTATAAAAGATAAGTGCCACTTTATATCTTAAGTTATTTACTAAGTTTAATTTTTGTTTCTTAATCTGTGTATGCAAATGGTTATTGGTTGTTGTGAATGAGTTTATTTGTTGCATTCATGTCAATTTAAACTGTTGTAAATCCATTTCATTATGTGTATTCAATTCTAGTTAAAAATGTTCTTAAATTGTAGTTGGTAAGATATAATAGACAATCAGTAAATGAACCAGCCATAAAATTTTTGGTTTTATGTGTTACTCCACAAGTAGCATCCCCTGGACGGGATGGGAGACATTACAATAAAGTTGAAAATTGTAGACCAACTTACCATAACTTGATGAAGAAGGTTCAATTTGGCTCTATCCATAAGAAATATTGGATACCAGTAAGTGCCAATTGCACTAGCACACGATTAAGTAAGTATTTATCCAGTGGAAATATACGCAACCAAAAGACGACACATGGGAACCAACATTGATTATGCAATAATTTCCTCTCCTTCAAGCTTGAGGAAAACACTTCTTTTGAAGGGGGGGGGCATGTCAAGGTCCTACCCTACCCCCTTACTTAGATGCTTTATTAATATAATTGTAAATTAGCAGACCTTTATCTATGGGATAAGTAAAATATCATATTTGAGACTCTTGTCATTTTTTTATCATATATGGATGTTAATTTTGGGGATGTAGTATCTCTCGAGAATATTGGAGAAACATGGAGAAAATCCAAAAGAATTTTATAACTTGTAATATCAAAATTAAGGGAAATACACCTGATCCTATCCTCCAATATATTATTGTCATATGCAAAAGATTCTATAGAAGATGTTGTTTTTCCATAGAAGACATAAATTTTTGGGTTATGTGACTTGCAAATGAGAAAGATAATAAAATTGAGGGCTACCAAGCTAAAATATTAAAAATTGGAGGGCCTATTTTGATCCCTCACATACACAAGATCTTCAATTTAGCAGTCAAGCATGGCTTCCCTAAATCTTGGACTCAAATATTCATTGTACCTATTTTTAAAAGTGGGGATAAAAAAAATCCCTCTAAATATAGGACTATTAAGATTAAACCCATTTTATCCAAGCTATATGGAAGTATTTTGGAAAAGAAGACAAGCATGTCGATATAAATCCATGGAAAAGGAGGTAAAGTTCAAGTTGATTTTAGAGTTATGATTAAATTGTGGACCACCTTATCATGCTTAGGGTTTTTGTATAAGAGTGTCACAACAATAAAACCAATATTCTTTGTCATTTCATTGAATTTAGGAAATATTTTGACACTATGCCCAGGACTAGCCTTTGGAATAGGTTAGAAGAGCTCAAAGTTCCCTCCCAGCTAAGAGTTATTGCGGTAAGGTCGTGTGAGAATGTTATTTCCAAGTTTAGGAGAACTGAGGGTTGGTCAGAAGAAATTATATACAATATAGGAGTAAAAAATGGTTGTCCCCTATCCCTACCCTTTTTGGCATTTACATTGACAAATTAGAAGATCGTTTGGAAGTTTCGGGTTGTGATGGACCAAATATTTCTAGTATAGTAATAATTCTTCTTGTCTAATTTGATGATATTGTTATTATGGAAAGGAATTCATATGACCTTAGTAAGAATCTTAGAATCCTCAAGGACTTCTTCTCTAGTAAAGGTATGACTGTGAACACTGAAAAAATGAAGGTTATGATCATTAAATACAACAAGATCACCTACGATAACTTTTTATATGAAAAAAATATCTTGGAGGAGGTGTCTTTGTACAAGTATATTGGAATTGATATTTATCACAAGCTCAATTGGAACTATAGTATTGAGAAAAGGATAAATGGAGGGTGAAAATATTATTATGGGCTTGAAAATAATTGTAAATTAGCAAACCTTTGGCTATGGGATAAGAAAAAGATCCTCTTTGAGACTCTTTTCACTCATTTTATCTTATATGGATGTGAATTTTGGGGATGCATTATCTCTTAAGAATCCTAGAGAAGTATAGAGCAAATCTAAAAGAATTTTATAACTTATAATCTTAAAATTAATAGCAATACATCCTATCATATCATCCTCGTTGATGTGAGCCTTTCCCCCATTGAGAGAAAAACTATGATTAGGTACTTGATGTATAAGAACAATATAAACAACATGGATGGAAAGAGGCTCCCCAAAATTGTTTCAAATTCTATCCAAAATCACCAACGACCCAAGTGGGGATGGCATAATGATGCCAAGTCTTAGCTAAATCATTGGGGAATAAAAGAATAAGTTATTCTACAGAATACCGATGATAATAAAAATATTGTACAAGCTAAATTTAAGGAGAATCTATGGTGTGATAAAGAATTAGAGGATAAAATAAAATCAATATATTGTAAGGAGGTGGTTAACCCTAACCATGAAGATCAAAAGTATCTCTATGTTTTGACTAGTGTAAAGAAGAGAATCAATATTGCTAAAATAAGAATTAATTCTCATGGGTTGCAAAGTGAACTTGGGTGTTCAAAAATTCGCAAAACACCATGGAAAGAAAGAATTTTTCACCTTTGTGACACCAAGAGGGTTGAAGATGAAAAATACTTTCTCCTAGAGTGCCCTATGTATACCCAAATTAGATCCCAATTTCAAAATATTTTTCATAATACCGACCTTCCTACCATTCTAAGTCATCAAAACTTTAGTGATCTTGGAACACTTTTCTTAATGCTTTTCAACCATCAAAATAACATTTTAAAGAAATCCAAGTAATCTCTTACTTTTCTTAAGTTCCAATATACCAATTTTTGTTTGAGTGAACATTAACCATCATCATCATCATCATATGAGGCCACCTTCCTTGAATAAGGCCCATTAAAGAGTTATTTAATATTCACACATTGTAATAAAGGGTATGTTTTAGTAATAAGGCCCAAATTACTTGGTCGACCCTCATTATAAGGGGCCCATAGGTAGTTAATATTCTCTATGGCTAACTATATATTGAGTAGAAGGTTATCTGGTTTTTTTTCAAGAATTGTTATTGAATTTGGAGCATTGTTCTTGAGGTTCCCCCCTTGAAGAGGCAAGTGAACATAGCTCAATATTTTTATCTCTATTTTCTCTTATGTTATTGGGTTTTGCACTACATTTTATGTTATTTCTCTAAAGTTCTGGGGTTAAGTACACTACACAACATGGAACACTAACTAAATTTTTGAAGCACCAAGCAACCTTCCACCTTCGACCATATGCAGTATAAATCCACTTTCTAAACACCTATCTATCTATGACAAGTTCCATTTAAAATCATAGTGAACTCTTTGCATTATTTGTTTGACAAACATAAGAATTTAAGCATCCTTAAAAATACCACCAAACTATAGTGTGAATCTATTGAAGTTATTTAGCCCCCAAATTTTCAGTAAGCCTTTTTCTCAAATCCTTTCACTTTTCAAAGCTTAATTGGTGATTCCATTGAGGGTGATTCCCTCTTTTCCCTTTGATAATTCCTAGAAGTATTATCTAGAGACTCCAATAATGATAAATCCAACCATGGCTTCTCAATGGGACCCATGTAATTTTAAACCCTTGGATATGAGTGAAATTATGGGTTACCCTCAACAAATGCCTCCGAGGTATAAAAATTGGCTCCCTAGATTCATTGGTAATGATGGGGTTAGGGACAAAGATCACATGGGTAATTTTTGAGCTTTGTTTCAACTCCACCCTATCAGTGATGATGCTGAAGATTTGGAAATGAAACTTTTCTCTGCCACTCTTCATGGAAATGCTAGGAAATTGTGTGATGATCTCCCTGATGCTAGCATCACATCTATGGACCAGTTAGAAGAAAACTTATCTAGAAATGGGGTATTAAATTAGAAGATATCCACATGATAATAAAAAGAATCGAGTACATGAAACAAACTTAGAACGGTATTTTCAAAGAATTCCATACCAGGTTTGAGAAATTGCTACAACAAATTCCCAGAAGCCATTGTCCTGAAGACAAGTACCTCGTTTACTTCTATACCAATGCACTCTTAGTGAAATTAATGTTTCTCCTTAGTAAAAAAGGGCCAAGAACAATCCAAGAAGCTTATCACATGGCTATACAAATTGAGGAAAATAACTCCTTGTTCAAGGGAGAACACCTCTTTACTCCGGGAATCAAATTTGATGACCCCAAAGATACCCCAGATACTCTTAATATGGAGAGATTAGTTTCCCTTGAGATACTTGTTAGTAAATTCCAGGAAAGAAGGGAACAAGTCATCGACCAACAAGAGGGTGAGGAGAGGGATCCTAATTAAGGTTTTCAATCCCATGAGAAAGAGAAATAATTAACTCATGCTTCTATCAAGGATAATGAAGACCAGGTTGAAGAGTGAGAGCATGAATACATCAAACATGATGATAAAGTATTAATGTGTGCTCCTCCCTATGATGAATCCATCCAAGATCCTATTCCTCCTGCACAAAAAGAAGAGGATGAGGTTAGTCACTTTCCTTTTCAGGTTTTTGATGATACCTTATTCTATGATTCAAAATATGAAGAAGAAAGGGAATCCTTGGACAAGTTAGACCCTCTATATTATGAAGCTAAATATGTAGGGGAAAGTCATGAGGACAAATCTTTGATGCTTGATGTTTAATTTGATGAATTCATCCAAGTCTTCGACGCTTCTGCACAAAAATAAGTGAATACGGTAAGTTATTTCCCTTTCCAAGATTTTGACTATGCTTTATTTTGTGATTTGGTAATTGAAGAACGGTTAGAGGAGCCCTTGGATGTTTTAAGACCTTCATGTTATGAGAAAGGTAATGACATGGTTGATAATATTGATGAGTTCATACACATTGGGAAACATAAATGGGATGTGATTGGGTGTGATGGGGATCACATTTACGACATTGAGGGTCATTTCCAAATGTTTCCTTTAAAACTATCATATGAGGTCACTACTAATTTTTACATTTGCAAACAAGAAGATGATGTAGTTACAAATGTTTTCCAAGCACCCAAGGGTGACCTATTTCTATGTTCTCTTGATGATTTTCCCTGATACCTTGAGGATTTTGATGAGTATTCCTTTGAGCACTTGGATTTATTCCATGAAGAATATTATCAACCATTGTTGTGCTTAGATCTTGACAAGTGTGAGGACATTTCTTTCCTGAAGCAGGATACTTGTGACAAGTTTTTCTACCCTCCTTTGATTACTTTACCTCGCTATGTCACTAAGGGTGCAGTTGGGAAACATGTCCCTTGTCTTAAGTATTCTCCATGGAAAATCCATCTTTCAGAATTCAAGGGTATTTTGAATGCCTTAAGAACAAAAATTGTATCTTGGTATTCCAACCTTGCCCCGAAAATTTGTTGGTCATCCTCTAGGTTCTTTCTAGTCCCTTCCCATACCTCGAGATGTGATGATGTCCAAGGTAGCCAACCTTCAAAATCTTTGTGTCGGTATTTTGAGCCTTTAATTTTTCATAATCCATTTCTAAGATGGATTGATCACTTTACTAGAAGTGTAACTTGGCATAATTTTGTCCTTCCCTCCCACCTCTATGAACTAGACTTTATGGATTTCTATGATACGATGCATGCTCTAACTCATGTCATTTTTTTGCTTGACTTGTCATTGTTTTCGTTTATGATGAAGCACAAAGGCAGGTATTATGAGGTATTTCAAGGATGGTTTCATTCGTTATATGACTACACCTAACATTCAACCAATAGGTAAGTAGAGGTATGTAGGAATTTGCATCCATTGTATATACCATTTGCATATCATGTTAGCATAGTTGTAGTTTCATTTTCATATCGTCTTGATTCATTATGTATATATGTATGTTTATGATCATATGCTAGATTGGACATGATTTTATTGGTTTATTTTATCATATATGAACAAGGGGTGATATCAACACCCTAAGGATTACTAATATATTTTGTTGAGATCTAGCAAGCACGAGTCATACCAGAGATGTTGAGGCTCTCATGTGCTCTACGATGAGAACATGTCCCTGAGTTGGAGCCATATGTTATCTCATATCCTAGGGATAACTGAGGATATCATGTCTTGAGGCCCATAGGTCCTATACATGGAGTATTGAGACTCAGACGACTTGAGCATGGCCCTTAAGGCCCCCTCTATTCTTCAGTGCAATCCACTTATCACCACCAGTAGTATCCATCCCACCATCCTGGTCCTGAAGTAGTTGTGAGTCTTGCTCCATGAGGTAATGAGTTAGGGTATCATGGTATGTATCACTCTGATTTTTGAAGCACTTGAATATGTTGTATTGAATCCTTCTTCATTTCATGACATTTTCTTGGAAATTATGCTCTTTTCCTCGTTCATACCTAGAAGGGTGACATGGTGCCTTAGTAAGTTGATTTCCCTTTAGGATGGGTTTCCACTTGGTGGGTCTATGAAAGGTCATCATATGTTCCCTCCATACTTATCACTTTCCATCCTTATTCCTCTCATCTCTCCCACCCTTGTTTGGGCATTGGGATTGGATACATTAGGAAGGGTTGTACCTTACCTCATGGGAAGAAGGGGTTGTTAGAAAAATAGGACCGCGGAGCAATAAAATAAAACAAATGCAGAAACAAAACATAGAAGATACACAATACAAGAGAGACACAGATTTACGTGGTTCACCCAGTGTGGGCTACGTCCACCAGAGAAATTTCCAGGTCCTTTCTTATTATTATCCAGCAAAATGAAGGGATACAACCTACAAAAAAACCCATTGTAACTTCCTCTTCTTTCTCTCACAGTCTCCTCTCTCAGAATACAATACTTGCCAACATACATAGCCGCAATACATTTCCCTCATAAAAGAGGGTTTCCTTCTAGGGAAAAAAACCCTAACATAATCTCTATCGTTAGATCTGCGACCTTATAATGAATGGTCTAGATTTACAATGAAATTACAATATACTTTTACAAGGCAATTTTTTCTTCGGGGGCTTCGCCCCCAAACCCCCGCTGGGGGCCTGCTTGCCGCCAGACCCCCCAACCGGGGGGATAGCCCCCCCGGACCCTGTAGAGGGGGTACCCCCCCTCTGCACTCCCCCGCGAGGAAGAGTGTACATACTTTTGGGGTGTAAATACTTCATGGGGTATAAACACGGCTGAAAATAAAAGACCTCTAAATCAGGAAGATAATTAGGCTCCACAACCAACAATC
>ML819794.1:103301-123640 GCA_009831015.1 Picea engelmannii | reverse complement strand
CTTGCAAATAATCAAGTCTTCAAAAACCTATGCTCTGATACCAACTTGATCTAAAAATGAAGAAGACTTGTATTCTTGAAAATATTTGCAAGTAAAATTTATGTGTTAAAATGCAAATGGATCAACTTTGCAACACAACTTTAGTAGGATTTAGTCAATCAAGATGCATATAAACAACAACATAATCAATGAATAGAAAACACATAACACAACAAATGATAAAGAAGTTCACCCCTCTCTTGGGCTACATCTCCTGGTCCAACTTCCAATGGATAATTTTTATTATTTGATAAAAGTGCTCAAACATGTTCTTTAAAATGCTCAAAATTCCAAATAGACTGCTCCAATGGCTTCAGAACATCCAAAAACCCCTAGCTAGGCTTTTTCAACACCTCATTTGGCCAAAAATTGAAGTAGATAGGCTTCCTGGAAGTCCCCCCTTCAAGCTTGTTGTCTTTGCATCTACAAAATGCACCTCCCTTGGCTCAACCTAGCCCACACACAATTTAAAGCGTAAAAACTTGGCACCGGGCGCAACCACACAACCAGTCCAAACTGTCGAATGGTTATGTGTCGGCCTTAACTACCAAGGCCCGTGGGCACATGGCCACCACATGACCGCACACTATTACACAACAAGGTTAAAGTTTCAATCCATTGACATAGCCGTAAGGTTTAAACCTATGCGCATACAAATGGTCACATGTTAACCAAACCGTGCACATTCAAATGGTTACAACATATATTACGAGTGGTCTAACCACCGTAGCACCGGTCGTATGCAATACAATATATATAACCATGGGCTGGGGCTTAGCCCCGACCTGGTTCATGCCCCAACACACATTTTTGCAATGTTAAATATATTACAATTCATTTATATATTAAGTAACATGTGTGGGCATGCTGGTTGGGTGGCCTTTCCCAAAGATTTTCCCTGCCTGGAGGTCATGGGGTCGACTCCTTCCAAGCAAAAATATTTTAACCAATAAAAAGGTGACATGTGGCAGCCATTGATTGGGCCACGTGTCGCCATCCCATTCACTGCCAACAAACCATGTCACATGCCAACTGTCCAATAAATACCTGCCATGTGTCGTACGGCCTGCCACGTCAACATCTGTACAAACTGTACAATCAACATCCCTTTTTTTTGCCTATTTTCCATTTTGAACAGAACATGACATCTATCGCTCCTGACGTCTGTTTGAACCCAAACAAGTTGCGTTGGGTTCGTAATGACGAGGCCTACGCTCTCGTTTGATTTGAAGCGATTCTGAGCACTTTGAATTTTTGAGCAAAATTTGATCCCCTGATCACCAGATAACTTAGACACTCATCAAAGAATAAGGCTCTGTCTTGAATCTGCTAGATACGTCATTATAGGAGATTTCTTGTTTCAGAGATATGTTGATGGTATGTTGCTTCATTGTGTAAACAATGAGGAAGCAAAAAAATTGTTGCAAGAAACTCATGGTTCTTCAAATTCTATTATTCACATAGGAGGTCATTTTTCTACTAAAACCATTGCTTTTAAGATTAATAGAAAAGGATACTATTGGCCTTCAATATTTCATGACTCTTATGTTTTTTTGAGATCTTGTGACAAGTGCCAATTTTTTTGGGGGAAAGAACACCTTTCAACATGCCGTTACAACCTGTCCTCCCAGAATTTACTTTTTCAAAGTGGGGATTGCATTTTATTGGTCCTACTAATCCTCTGTCTTCAGCGGGACAAATATTTATTTTGATATCCAAATACTATTTTACAAAATGGGTTGAAGTTGTCCCGCTTAAACATTCAAGAGATGACCAGGTGATTTCTTTCCTTGAAAATAACATCTTTTCCAAATTTGGTCTTCCTTTGGAAAATATTACAGACAATGGTCCCGCTTTTATTTCTGCTAAGATGAACCAATTTTTAACTAAGTTGGGGGTTAAAATTTTCACCTCATCATCTTATTATCCCCAAGGAAATGGGTAGGCTAAGTCTACCAACACGAATTTGGTGAGAATCATCAAAAGTCTCATCGAAGATAAGCCTCGCCAATGGCACACTCTCCTCACTTACGCCCTTTGGGAAGATCAAACCACCACCAAGGTGAGAACTGGTTTCACTCCTTTCTAGCTTGTTTATGGTCAATAAACCATTCTTCCTACTGAGTTGGAACTTTACTCCTTAAGGTTAATGCTACATATCGAAGAATTAAATTCGTTTGATGTTTCAAAAATGATGAATGCACTATTGGCTTTAGAGGAGAAAATGATGTTTTCCTTAGGTAATATAAAAATGAGACATCAGATTGTTAATAAGTATTTCAACAAGAGTGTCAAGAGTGTCAAATTTAGAGTCAATGAGAAAGTACTCCTGTGGGATTCAACTCATGTTGATAGGGGAAGACACTCAAAGTTTAAAAAATTATGGCTGGGTCCTTTCAAGATCGCTTTTGTCTTGGGTACAAACTCTTACATTCTAAAAGATTTACAAGGGCGATTTTTTTCCTACAACAGTAATGGTTCTCACTTAAAAAACTACGTGGAACCAACTTGAAGAGTTTAATGATGTTTGGACTGTTCTGTATTTTAGTAGTTCAATTCTTCTTTCATTTTAGTAGTTTTCATTTCTGCTATTTCAATTCTTGTTTTACAGTAGTTTTATATTCTTCTTTCATCTTATTATTAGTTTTCATTTATGCTATTTTCATTTCTGTCATTCCATTTCTGCTATTTTAAATTTTGCAGTTTCATTTCTATTATGACATTTCTTTCTTTTGTTGTTTTTTATTTCAATTTTTGGTCAAGAATAAATTGTTGGATCAGTTCTGCCATAATGACACTTCTGCAAGGTATTGTTAGTCAATAATAATCAATCTTACACAATTGTTATGATATTCCCCTTGAAAGCATCATTGAATTTTTTATATTCTTTCACGAATGTCTTATGAGATAGTTGGTTACTTCCCGCTTCTTCATTCCATTTCTTCATCCATTTTGAGATTCAAAAGAGAAAGTTAGAAAATTTTTCTCCTTGAAGTCAAGAGAAAATTTTGGTTGAATGATTATGCATACAGGGATAAACCCCCTCATACTTAACACTTCCCATGAGTTATTCCCAAATTCCTAGTCATTTTTCCATTAAATCCGCTCACTTCCCCTTTTGCATATGTTGATTAAGGTTGGTTGTCATTGATGTCAACCCTTGAAGAAAGCCCGATAGAACAAAGGTTTGGGTAATGGACCCAATTTTGTTTGATGTAAGTATGATTCATTATTGTCTTGTCATATTTGATAATAAGTACAAATGGATGAACTCCAAAGTGGTCCCCTTATGGTGAAAGGCCTCACGGGAAGACGCTTTGCGGATTGAGTTATCTTAGAAGTATGGTTAGAGAATCCATGCTTATTTGTGGAATAATGAGATGAAGGTCAGTGAATTTTTCAGTGAAACTATCCTACATGGATACTTCTTTTCATTCCATTTCCAGTGGTATGTGGAATGCCACATAAATCCTCACGGTTAGAGAGTTATGGCCATGAGAAGTTGGAGAACCCAGGTTTGGGTAATGGACCAAAGTTTGTTTCATGGATAATGGTATGAGTTTTGATATATTTGAAGGTAATAATATTCTATATGGATATTACATGTCATTCCATTTGTTTTGTATGTGAAACTTCACATAACTCCTCACGGTTTGAGAGTTATGGCCTTACGAAGTTGGAGGACCCTCATATGTCATCTAGAAGCCCCAAAAGGTCAAAGTAGTCAAAGTGGTTTAAGAGATTTAGAAGGTTAATAATAAAGTGAAGTGATGAGTGTAATATAATTCAAATTGAATACAAAATAAAATATTTAAATAATAAATTTAATTGAGAAATAAGAAATGGGTTAACCCTAAAATGAGGAAAGTGGGAAAAGTGACCTAGAAGATGTTTTTAAGGAAGCTACTTGGAGAGTATAAATAAGAGGCAAGGCTCTCTCATTTTAGATCACACTTGAGAATATTGAATATATATAGGTGTCTTAGGTAACCAAATTATATCTAAGACGAATTTCAGAGGGAAGATGAAGAAAACAAGGTCAGAATTCAAGGGAGGATAAATTCTTTTGATGATGCTTTCTAAGGTATGTTATTTACAGGTCATCTCACCATTTTATCAATAAATTTTTTTCTAGAATGATTCAAATTGTGAAATTGATATTCCATTGAGGAAACATATCCAAGTATCAGTGGTAAAAAATTCATCATGTGGGCCATTATATTTTTTGAGTTACACTCTGTGGAAAATAGGGTTTGTGGCTAGTCTTGAAACTAGTCTAAAACATGTGTTTTGGGTAAAAACGTCATAACTTATTCATAAAAGATCCAAATTAAGTAAGAAAAAATGTGTTAGTTAGAGTACAGTCTTTAGTATTCTATTTAACATTTTTATATCCATTCAACAAATATTCTGTGCAGGGTATGCTCTACAAGGTCGCTCTCTAGAATAAGCCAGAATTCAACAATGTATGCCATTTTTGCTATAAATCCTTTTCTGAGAGGTTCCAAGTAGTGACACCTAGAGGAATTGAATAAAAAACATTAAGTAACATTGTATATCATTTTCAGATATTTATTCATTACAAATAGACAATTATGGTTATTTCAAGTTAGGGTTGTTGACTAATCCAAAACTAGTCACGTGAGACTAAAGAAAAGTTTGATGAAAATGCTAGTCTCTTATTGTTAAAGTTAAGGAAGGTTTTCATGTATGTGATAATATACAATAGGTCTATTACAGAGTTACAGATCATAATTGTATGATGAAATTGATGATGGATTTTGGTTGAGGTACATGTTGGGTACATGGTTGAGACAAGTAGTTGATGAGTTGGCACATACATGAGGTCTATGGTTGATGATTTTGGTACATATTGATGAGTCATAGTTGATGAGTAGTTGACACATGATTGGTACATACTTGGTACATGGTTGGATGTAGTTGTTTATGGTACAATTTGATTACAGGTTGTTTGGTACAGATTGGTGCATGGTTGATGCACTTGTTTATGGTACATGTTTGATTACAGGTTGAGGTACAGGTTGATGCATGGTTTATGCATGGTTTAGGTTTATTGGTACAGGTTTACAACGATATATCTCACAGTGATAGTGTGACAGTGGTTCCATCATTCTATTTCTACTTCAGGGAGGTTGGACGAGGAAAGGACTAGTGGTTGTAGCCACCTTCCGGTTGTATCCAGAGAACATAGGGGGTTGTAGCCTCCTTCTGGTTGTAGCCAGAGAATAAGGGAGTTCTCTTGGTTCCGGAGCCTGATTATCTTCCTGATTCATAGGTCTTTTAATTTCAGTCGTGTTTATACCCCATGAAGTATTCACACCCTAGAAGTATGTACACTCTTCCAAAAGGGGAGTGCAGAGGGGGGGTACCCCCTTTGCAGGGTCCGGGGGGGCTGTCCCCTCGGCTGTGGGGTCTGGGAGCAAGCAGGCCCCTGAAGGAAAAATTACCTTGTAAATGTATATTGTAATTTCATTGTAAATATGGACCATTCATTATAAGGTCGCATATCTAATGTTAGAGATTATGTTAGGGTTTTTTTCCCTAGAACGCAACCCTCTTTTGTGAGGGAAATGTATTGTGGCTATGGTTGATGGGGAATATTGTATTATGAGATAGGAGACTATGAGAGAAAGAAGATGAAGTTACAATGGGTCTGTTGTAGGTTGTATCCCTTCATATGTTGGATAATAATAAAGGAAGGACCTAGCAATTTCTCTGGTGGACGTAGCCCACACTGGGTGAAACATGTAAATCTGTGTCCTTCTAGTATTGTGTATCTTCTTGTTTTTTTTCTGCATTTGTTTTATTTTATTGCTCCATGGTCCTATTTTTCTAACAAGTTCAATCTTCCTTCAGGTTGTTGCTTGAGAAACAAGGGGGTTGGAGTCTCCTTCTAGTTGCAGTTGGAAAACAAAGGAAGCTGGTGCTTCCAATGAATGTAATTCTTCAAGACATACAAGAAAACACATTCTATGGTTTTCTCTCACTTTGGGGTTCCACATAAAACACTGGTGTATTATGTATGTGTATGATTGTTCATTTTTTCATTGCTTATTTACTCTGCATTTATTAGATGATAATGCTACATTGATATAACACTTGGATTATGTGGTTGAAAAGGATTAAATTGCTCTATGATTGATTCACCCCCCCTCTCAGTAATCCAACAATTGGTATCAGAGTATGTTCCTTCAGAAATCAATTTAACCACTGAAAGGTAGATCATGGAGATAAACAACTTGTATAAAAATGGAATACCACAATTCAATGGACAAAAGTATGCATTTTGGAGAATAAGGATGAAAACATATATACAGGCACATGGATTTGAAATTTGGCAATCAATTGTAGATGGATACACAACACCAACAGTTCTGCTAATAAATGACAAAGAAGTGAAACTCGGTCAGAATAATTCCAAATCCAAAAATGCACTTTTGAATGGTCTTAGTGAAACAATATTCACCAAAGTTGCACACTATAAATCCTCTATAGAGATTTGGGACAAACTTCAAAATATTTATGAAGGAGATTCAAAATTCAAAGCAGCAAAGCTTCAAACTTACAGAGGTCAGTTCGAACAACTTAAGATGAAGGAAGATGAGAATATTGTAGCTTAATTTGTACGAGTTGATGAAACAATAAATGCAATCACAGGATTGCGAGAAGAAACCAAAAGAATCTGCTATTGTTCAAAAAGTACTAAGATCTCTTCCTATGAGATTTGACCCTAAGATATCAACACTAGAAGAAAGATCAGATCTAAACTCAATAAGCATGGACGAATTACATGGAATCTTCATAGCATATGAAATGAGAATTGAATAGGAAAATCCAGATAAAAAAGAAGCAGTCTTCAAAGAATCCAAAAAGTCAAAGCAAAAGTGAAGGCAAAAACAAGAACGTAGAAGCAACAATGACGTCTTGGAAGATGATGAAGAAGTGGCCAACTTTGTCAAAAGACTGAACAAGGGAACTGGCAGTAGGTATAGAGGTAAGCTTCCTTTAATTTGTTTTAATTGTGACAGTATTGGTCATTTTGCTAACAAATGTTCTTATAAGAAAAAGAGAAATGATGAAGGTTACTCAAAAGGAAAACAAACATATAAAGGCAAAAGAACCACAAAGAAAGTTTTCAAGAAAAGCCTATGCACCAAAGAAGACATCTCATCATCAGATGAAGATGAAGTCAGTGATAGTGAGATAGAAAGAGTTCTATTCATGGCAGTAGATGTTACCCATGATTTTGGTCATCATGATGATGTATGGATGATGGTGTACTCAGGCTCTTCATCAGAACTTTCTACTAAGAAAAGTTACTTTCTTCTCTTTCTAGAAATATCATTTTTGAAGGAGGTTCGCAGGCTGCTAGTATATTTGCCTGCGAGAATGCATGATTCTCGCAGGCTGCCTTAAGCCAGGGTCTGAGAAGTTCACACTATGTTGAACTACTAGGGTGCGAACTGTTTCTAACACAAGGAAAAAGGTGAATTCTCGTTGCTTCTAGAAGGGAATCTTCTAGAAGGATGAGATGGCATTCGAATGGTTATCCTAGTACTGGATTCTCTGATATTTTGGGATCATTCTTATCTAAGTAACTAATTCATTCTCTCCTATATATTGAGGGAATTCTCATGGAAAAGGTTAAGCAAAGTTAAGCAAGAGATTCATTGGAGAATTAGTGAAATAATTGTGTGAAGGACTGATGCTACAACAAACTCTATCAAGTTCATCCAAAGGAGTTGATCTTCTTCATGAAAGTGAGCAAGTGTGTGTGTCGGAGCCAAGGGCCATCGAAAGGAAGTTTGTGACATCAAGGCTCAGGTTGTAATCTTTACTTTCCATTAATATGATACAGTAATATGTCCCTTTCCCATAAAGCCTTTTCCACTTTATTGTATAATTCCTTGATCATATACATAGATTGACTATTGAATAGATTGTTCTTTATTCACTTTGGTTGGTTTGTGTTGTCTTGATCTTGACTACATGAGAGCACTGGAGCGAAGCGGGAGAAACAAAGACCATAGTAAGCGATAATAAGGTATGTTATTATTTCTTTCTTCTTAGTTAATTCAATAGTCAAAATCTAGGGAAAGAGTATTATTCTGTCATGCTTTGTTCTAGATTCAGGTGGATCTAGGGAGATCAGTTTGTGTCTGCACTTACGAATTTATCCAATAACAAAATTGGTGACTCCACTGGGGATCCATCCCATTTTCTTTGTGGATTTTGATATTTTTCTGTGGCCATTTGCTCTGGTTTCACTTTTCTCCTGTCCTGTCAATCTCCAAGTCTTCAGGATATCCTGATAGACCCTCTGGGTCTAGAGGTCTTTTTCAATTTTACTTCATTTTTCAAAATTTTGACTATGTTCAGGCATTCTCGTACTGTACTTCATTGCAGCCTGCAAGAATTGGTAGGGTTTGCACCCTGTATTTAGGTTTTAGTGTGAGGTTCTCGCACTCTGCTCAAGGGTCACCTGTGAGAATCAGTGATTCTCGCTCTGTGTTATATAGCCTGCCTGCGAACTCTTTTGTTCAAATTTTTGGATTTGAATTTTGGCATTTTTAACTACCCAGATCAGTTTGATTTCCTCATAAGATCCTTTTGGATCATTTGATTGATTTCTTGTTTGTCTTTGTTTGCATGTATGAACTATTTTGGATTTCAAGGTTATTCTAGTCATTTTTTGTCTTGACTTTCGTTTCTTAGCTATTCTTGGCAAAACCATTCTCTCTGACTTCAGACTTTGAATGTGTTTGATTAGTTAAGAACTAGTGATTGGTTGAAGGTTGAGTTCTTGGTTTTTCTCATTTTATTATTGGATTGAAATATCATTTTCGTTTGCATTGAAAAGACTACCTTGGTTTGCTCTTTATTTTTTCTTTCATTGAAAGAGTGGATCGAGTTTGTCATTGCTTGTTCATTTTGCTTTTGTTTTTCAGTACTCTCGCTGTCATAGTGTGGGTCCTTTTTGAAAAGTAAACAAAAAGTTTTTCTTTCAAAAAATTCTTTTCGTTTTGAAAATATTGAAAATCAAATTATTGAGATTGTTGAAGTATTTGAAAAAGACACAATAGAGGGTTATCATTTGATAAGTGATTGTTTGTATTTGCATTTCCAAGGAAATTTTGCATTGTAGTTAAAGGTTGATCTAGAAAACTTTTTCTCTCTCCCATACATAGGATTCATTGAATGAAACGTTGTCTTTTTCATTGTCATCCTTGCATTGTTGGGTCAGAGTCATACAACATAAGTTTCATTTTCGTTACCTTTGAGTAAACAACAACTCTTAAGAACATTGCGTAATCATAAAATTTATCTAGTAACTCTTTTCTAGGGCTCTATTACACCAACATTAGCTAGGCTAGTTCTAGGGAGTAGGAAGAGAGATACACTCTCCAAAATCTCAAAACACACAATAGCATCTTGCGTTAGGGAGTGTTAAATTCCATTTGCAACATATTGTCCTGAGAAGCCCTTCTCACACAAGGGTCAAGCACTAGGTCGCATTGATGTTGGCAGAGTTACTCACCCTGCTTCATTGACATCAGTGTAGAGATTGCATGTATTACGGGGGTCACTCGGAGGTATACCCACAATGATGACTGGAAGCCTTTTGAGTTGATTTCAGGCTAGATACCCTGCCTTTGTGTGTGGATCAGACTGTCGAATGTTCCCCCAGGATTTACTGTTGTTTGTGGTGACCTTAGTGGCCTATATATCTAGGTTCTTACCCAAGGTGACTGTGGAGGGGAAAGTCTTCACGGTACCTGGAATTGACGTTAACCAAACTCACTCGGGCTCCTTGGAGGGTATACCCACGATTATGTGTGGGAGCTTGCACTAGGGTGTAAGTTCGTTAAGAAGGTCGTCAACATAAATTTTCCACCATAGCCCCACCCTTTCTCATCTCATTGTTGAGACGTTGGATTTCATCACCAAGTAGTGGCTTCGAAATTAGAAAGTCTTGTTTGCCTGGTGATTGATTCCTAGATTTTTTTTACTAGCGCATGTTGTTTGTTTCTCGAAGTTGACCATAGGATTTTCTTCACAAAGTTTGTTGCTCGTTTACAATAGCTCCTCCACGTCGTTCACGTAGAATGTAGGGTTTATCTCTAGAGCATCTGGAAGGTTCACAACCCTTTCCCACAAGCACACCTGGAGGCTCTCCGACGCTGAGTGAAGCCACAGTTGTCACCACCCCACAAGTGGAACGAATTGACTCTCTCGAACGTTTTCGAATTACAAATAATCGAGAGGATTTTCGACTTCCTAGTGATTCTCAGCGCCCTTTTAGACGACTAAATTCTTCCAGAGAATTAGTTTTTACCTCTTCTGGATCACCTGTTGGGCCTTTTCCCGGGGTAGAAGGACAAGATCCTTTTTGATCTGCAGGTGATTTCTGAAGGACTCTTTTTAGTCTTGGTTCACTTTTGGTCTCTGAAATCAATCCTCCGGTGTTTTCTAAGACATATATTGTACCGTTGAATACCATGTATCACTTTACTCTCCCTGCCGAAATGGCCCATCTCGCGAATACTATGAGTGTCCCAACCGGGTTCACTACAGCTGGTCTTGCTCCTATCAACATGCAACAAATTCCCAATGTCACTCTGAAACTACCACCCGGATACCATGCATTGAATGCTTTGTTGAATGCTTCTAATCCAACACCTCCGCAAACCCCAACTGGTTCTCCAGATGGTCCTTATTTTCTTGGGAATCCTATTCCCGGTTTTATTTCGACACTCCCTCAATTTCCTTCTGGCAATCCTAATCCTAGTGGTAATATTCCGTCCATTACACCCAACTTGCAGGTTCATGTTGGTGGACACGGTGGTATGATTCAATTTCCTCTTACCAGACACAATCCAGTTGCTACACAACCTTCGATTGGAACACAAATTTTGGTTGGAAATTCGCCTACGATAGGGGGACCAACCCCACCTTTTGGAAAAAATATACCTCTTTCTTTAGCCCAATATTGGAATCAGATGATACAAAATATTCCTCAAACGACTGGGGGGCAGCAGTTTCCTATCCCCAGCATAGGCCAACCATACCCAGGTATACCTAATCCTATTTGGGATACAAATGCTCAGACTCAGGGCCCCACTCAAGGTTACAATCCCTCGAGCTACTATCCTCTCCAACCACCACCGAATCAACCTGGGTCTTCCCATTATGGGCAGACTACTTACGGTCCTACTGGTTTGCCCACAGGGCTTCCCCCCCAAATTCACCAGTACCCACAGGTGAATCGACAGTTACCTTTTCTTGCTACTTTGGATTTTCCATATTTGTCTAGGATTTTAAATGATCCTATTCGTCACTCTCCCCAATGGCCTACTATGCCGGCCAAGCTTCCTTCAGACGTTCCTAAATTTGATGGTAAAGTGGGAGAGGACCCAAACAATCACATTATGAATTTTCATCTATGGTGTTCATCCAACTCGTTAATGGATGACTCTATTCGATTATGTCTTTTTCAATGAAACCTCACTGGTTCTGCTGCAAAGTGGTATATTGAATTGCCACGAGGTTTCTTCTCTGATTTTAACACTTTAGCTATGGCTTTCCTTACACATTATCAGTTACCGATCCATTAGGATACGGGGACTGAGATTTTTACTTCCTTCAAACAAAGTAAAGGAACTCATATATCTGATCATATCCATGAGTGGCGAAGGAGACGACATCTCATTAAACTTGAGCTCCCCGATCAGTTGCTGGTGGAATGGCTTACAAAATCCTTTGTGAAAAAAATTGGTAAGGAGATTTCCATGGGTGGTGTCGTCATGGAAGAGCAGGATATAAGTTGTGCTCAATATCTTGATCTCATTTATTCACAAACGGGAACTCTGTACGATTTACTACCTGATTTACCTCGTCCTAATACTTCCAGCACTTCAACTGCTCCAGCTGCTTTGCATGCGGCTGATGGTGTGATTGGTACTGCCCAAGCCCAATCACATTCTGTTTCAAGAACAAACCCTAAATTGGCTTCTTCTGATGTTCAAAATGCTTCGTCTCCTGCCACTCCCACCGACAAAACTTTAGAGGTAAATTCTGTCCAATCTAACCCAGCTGGTAAAAACAAATCTAAAAAGGGGAGAGGCAAGAATAAGTAGGGAAAAAATAATAATCAAATTGAGAAAAATAAAACTACTCTTGTTGATGACAGGGATAAGATCAAACCCCGATACCCTTGTCTTATTTGTGGTGATGATCACTACACAAAGGATTGTCCAAGACGTGCCGAGGTCACTAAGTTCCTTTACGGAACCCCGAAACCCCCCGCACCAGATGTCTTGTCCCAACCTTTCCCATATCAACAACAGGCTAAGTTGGTCATCCATGACCAACCATCCTCTTCTACTACATCATATGTTTTGATGTGTATTGGTGATTCTAAGCAGAACAACATTTCCCTTACGACTCGAGCCAAAGATTATTCTCCATTTAAGGAGAAGGTTGACAATTTACCTCCTTCTTTGGTACAACCCTCTCCAACAACTTCACCTACTAACGGTCCTCTTCATATTGAATGATTGAGCCTTGACACAGTTTTGTGACCCCCCCCTAAGGGTGTAGTACGAAAATTAGCTTTCAATCCTCATGCTCCTATGGCCCAGAACTACAACATTGTTGAAGATCTAGCCCAGGCACCTTCAATGATGTTATCCCTTGAAGTCCTTCAGTCTTGTCCTGCACAAAGGAAGGCACTGTTGAAAGCTATAGGTGGAATTGACCCTACAGATACATATTTGATAGTCTTTGACTTGGATGATCACATTCCAAGGTTGCCCCCTCAAATCGCGTTTCAAATCCAAGTTATTGTCTCTAACAAGAACATTTTCCGAACTGTTATCGACGAGGGTGCCTCGACTTGTGTTATGTCTCTTGCTTGTTGGAAAGCCATTGGCTCTCCTTCTTTGAATGAATCCCAAAAAAATCTTAAAGCTTTCAATGGCTCTGGTTTTAAGCCTTATGGTGTTCTCCCTTTGTTGCCTATCATGTTATAAGGTAAAATGATCCAAGTTGAAGTGGAAGTCTTCGATGCTCTCCTTGATTATAATCTTCTGCTTGGACGCAGCTGGATCGATTCCATGCTTGCTGTCATGTCAACACTTTTCCATGTAGTACATTTCCCTCATCAAGGAAAGGTTATTACCGTTGACCAACTTGCCTTCTTCAATTTTGATGCTCGTACAGGCAACGTACCATTTATTTCTAAAACCTCGCCGGGTTATGAGAACATCGGTTTCAGCCTTTTAAAGGGCTCCTCATTAATGGGTACTTTCCCCATTCTACCACCTGATGTTCCACGCTCGTCAGTTGCTTCTATCAAAATGATTTCCACCATGCCTCATGAACTCCCTGCATCTTCCAACCCTTGGATAGTCCCTGACATTGGAGATCATTTTCATTTCGGTGACGCAATGCCGTTAAGTCCGGTTGAATCCGCTTATCAGGCCATTCAATCGGCAACACTTTCTACCCCCTCTCTTGATGAGTTGTCTCCCGATCCTTTTCGTGTTATTTTTCCCACTGACGAGATGATCATTTCCATCATGGAAGACACCCCTTGGGATGATGGGCATCATCGTTCCATTCTTTTTCTGGAAAAACACACTCTTGAGAACTACCAACAGGTTTCGACTTCGTCGACCGTTGTTGTCATCTTGACTATTCTCGTATCTGCACATGATGTGTTTGTCGAAGGGAACCTCAGTAATATCTCTTCCACGATTCCCATTGACATCTCCATAAAACCTGGAATCGTCGAAAATGTTCATATTGGAGCGTCATGTTCCCAAGACGAAATAGTCACCTATACATCCCTATTTAAAGAGTTTCGTGACATATTCGCCTGGAGCTACGAGGAAATGCTGGGCATCGACCCTGCAATTGTTGTACATGAGATAAAGACATACCCTGGCGCTCAACCTGTCCGACAACATCTTCATCCTGTTCACCCTTGTAAAGTGGCTGCTATCAAACTCGAAGTTGAAAAACTTTTGAAAGCCGACTTTATTTATCTGGTGGCTCTTACAGAATGGGTTTCCAATCCTGTTCCAATTGACAAGAAAGGTGGCAGTATTCGTGTATGTGTTGATTATAGGGATATTAATAAAGCTTGTCCCAGGGACAACTTTCCTACCCCCTTTTTCGATTAGATTGTCGATGACTGCACCGGAAGTGAAATCTTCTCTCTCATGGATGGTTTCTCCAGCTATAATCAAATTAATATTTCTCCTGAGGACCAACACAAGACTGCATTTATTTGTCCTAGGGGTACTTTTGCCTATAGGAAACTCCCTTTTGGACTTAAGAATGAGGGCACGACATTTCAATGTGCTATGTCTTATGATTTTCATGATATCAAACATATTGTTCAACCTTATTTGGATGATTTACCTGCTCATTCTATGCACAGAGTCGATCACCCTACTCATCTCCGAGCCATTTTCGTTTGTTGTCGGTTCTATCGTATACGTTTAAATCCTCATAAATGTGTTTTTTGCGTAGAATACGACCATCTACTAGGTTTTATCGCTTCCATCAAGGGATCTGGGTGGATCCTGTTAAGGTTGAGGTGATTCCTAATCTTCCTCCTCCTTCTACACTACGCTAGTTACAAAGTTTGCAAGGGAAAGCAAAATTTATTCGTCGTTTTATCCCTAATTACGTCGAGATCACTCATGGTTTTACGTGGCTACTAAAGAAATATTCATAGTTCATCTGGGATACCACTGCCAACAATGCTTTTGAAGCTTTGAAGTTGTCCCTCACGCAAGCTCCGCTTCTCTTTCCTCCCGATTATAGTCATGATTATTTCCTTTATCTTGCTGCCTTAGAGTACACTATTGGCATGGTTCTAGTTCAAGAGGATGATGCGCACGATGAACATGTTGTTTATTACTTGAGTAGAAGTCTCACACCCACCGAAATCAAGTATCAACATGTTGAAAAACTGGCCTTGGCTACTGTTCAAGCCGTTCAACGCTTCCGACACTATATCCTCTCACGGAAAACTACGGTGATTTCTCATTGCAACCCTATGCAACATATTTTGACATGTCAATTGCTAGGGGGAAAATACTCCAAATGGATTTTCATAATCTAGGAGTTTGACTTGGAATTCGATCGCACCAATTCTAAGAGGTCCTTAGTTTTTGCTGAGTTGATATGCGATTTTCCTCACTTTGCCACGAAAAATGTAGCAGTAGATTCATTACCTGATGAATCTCTTTTCCTTATTAGGACTGGTGATATTTGGTATGGGGATATCATTATCTATCTCCAAACCTAGACTTTCCAGCCTGCTTTGTCTAGTACTGAACGATGTCACATACGCTACCAAGCTCATCAATACATTATCCTCGGGGATACTCTTTACCATCAGGGAATTGACTTTGTTTTTCGACATTGTCTCACATTTGACAAAGCCAGGAAAACTCTGAATGACTGTCATTCCGGAGCATGTGGTGGTCATATGTCTGGGTATGCTACTGCCCAGAAGATCTTACGCACAGGGTATTTTTGGCCTTCTTTATTTAACGACTTCATTACTGCCGTTCATAAATGCCATGCCTGCCAGACCTACAATCAGAAAATTCGGTCACATCCCGTTCCTCTTCATCCTGTGGTCTCATTTGGTCCTTTTGCGAAATGGGGCATTGATTTCATGACATGTCACCCTCACTCAGCTGGGGGGCATGGTTACATCATTGTAGCAGTTGATTACGTTACAAAATGGGCCGAGGCGATGCCGACATTTGATAATACTGGAAAGACTGCAACCTTGTTTCTTTTTAATCACGTCATAGCTCATTTTGGTGTTCCCCAAGCTATCATCATTGATCACGGTAGCCATTTTAGGAATTTTATGATGTCTAAACTTACGGAGAAGTTGGGTCTTTGTCATGATAAATCAATTCCCTATTATCCCCAAGATAATGGCCAGGTCGAAGCTATTAACAAAATTCTTATAACTATGCTTCGACGGATGATAGGAATTCATAAAACAAGTTGGCACACAATTTTGTTTTCGGCATTGTGGGCGTACCGGACATCTGTCAAGTCTGCTACTAGGTTTACGCCTTTTCAATTAGTCTATGGTGTGGAAGCCATTCTTCCTATAGAATGTGAGATACCTTCTTTGAAGCTAGCTATCGAACTCCTACCCAACACTTCTGCTGAAGAAGAACGTCTATTGTATCTTATGCGATTAGATGAAACTCGACATATTTCCACTCTAGTAATAGAAGCCTAGAAAAAATGTGTCAAGGCCCAATATGACAAGCATGTCAAGCCTTGCATTTTCTCTCAAAGTGATCTTGTTCTTCTCTATGAACAATATCTAGATATGTTAGGAGCTGGGAAATTCAAACCTATGTGGCGTGGTCCTTATATTATTCATCACGTGTTGGAGAAAGGAGCATATGAGTTGGTCGATTATGATGGTATCCATTTGAGTGAACCTAGAAATGGGTTGTACTTGAAGAAGTACTATGCATAAGTCATATGTGCACAAGTACTTGTAATTTAATGTATCATACTTTGTGTGTGTTACTATAGTTTTCTTTTGACGTTATCTAGTCTCTTCCCTTATGTGACGTTGTGTTTGATTTTCAGATGTCGGAGTCTTCGCTACCCTATATTGGCTTCGTTGATGGTGCTATCTGTAGTACTCGGAACCTGGATTCCGCTGCGTGGGAAATGTATACCCCAACAGACGAACTTGTATCTTTATGAGGTGTATGTCTTGGTCGTGCGACTAACAACATTGCAGAGTATAGCGTCGTTATTGAATTATTGGTTGATGCTATCTCTCTTGGGATTTGTCATTTGGTTGTATGACTTGACTCGCAGCTTGTATCACTATAGTTAATTAATGTCTACTCTATTCAAAGTCCTACTTTATTATGGGTGTATTTGCGAATTCACCTCTTGGAACGTTATTTTGATCACATTGAATATCAACATATTCCTAGATGTATAAATACATTAACAGATGCATTGGCTAATTATGTATTGGACAGACATTTGAATAATTTATAAATCAAACACATCGAAATTCACACAATATAAAGTAAACTGGTAGAATCCATCTGTATATATAATGATCAAAATAATTTTTACAAAAAGTTTGTCCGAAGACCAAAATATTCATGATTACACCCCCTATTCATCATTTGAAGTCGGTTTGGGAAATCCATTTGTCTCTCATTCAATTTGCTACAAGGTCATTCCATGTGTCATCTTTGAGTCAATACTGCCAAATCATTGGTCATGCCGTTCATATGTTCAAGAGTAGTCCGTCTGAAACCTATATTGAGTCAGCCATTTGTAGTTATCCAATCTCTCCATGTCGACCTTCCCTGTGTCCAGTCCAATTCACATCATACTCTGTTTCACCTTCAAAATCTGTTACTCATTTCATGTCATTGATGAGGGATACATCAAGGCCCTCCTGTGACGAGTTTTGTTCCATCGAATTCAGCTCATTGTCCAGAATCAAGACTTAGAAATTATTTGGTACCTTGGAGCTTGCATGCCTCAATGGCAGGTTTCCTCATTTTCGACAGTGGGTTTACATCATTGACCCCTGATCAAAAGGTTTCATCGAATGTTCAACTTCAACTCATTTATTCACACTCGATGGATTGTACTATGGTACCTTGGGAGTCATTGACATCAATGGTGATTTCCCTCGCATTTGTTAACGGTTTCATCAATGACCGGTAATCAAGTGGTTTCTACCATATTCAAATTCAACACATGTAATCACATGGTTAGATTCGTACTTTGGATGATGAAATTGAAGACCCTGGATATCATCTTTGCAATCCAGGTTGCGATGGAGTATGTATAATTTGCGACACATAGATCCACTATGTATGTCTCATGGCTATGTCGTCTTGATTTTAAATTTCTCACATAGATCCACAGTGTATTCCAGTGGCTATCCTATATTTTGACGGCATGGATCCACAGTGTATGATTGGTGTCCATGACCCATGTCTATAATGTCATCAATCTGTGATCTGAGTATGGGAATTCCTACCTCAGAATTGATATATATGATATTCTGCAGATGCTTGGTTGTTCGTAGGTTTCTGATTAGGTGTGCTCCTAGTTCTCGACACACACATGTAGCTTACAAAGTCTATCGGCTGTCACTGGTTCCAACACTCATACTTTGGGGGGCATTTTGTTACCCATGATTTTTGTCATCATGATGATGTATGTATGATGGTGTACTCAAGCTCTTCATCAGAACTTTCTCCTGAGAAAAGTTACTTTCTTCTCTTTCCAGAAATATCATTTTTGAAGGAGGTTTACAGGCTGCTAGTATATTTGCCTGCTAGAATGCATGATTCTCACAACCTTCCTTAAGCCAGGGTGCGAGAAGTTCTCACTGTGTTGAACTACTAGGGTGCAAACTCTTTCTAACACAAGGAAAAAGGTGAATTCTCAATGCTTCTAGAAGGATGAGATAGCATTTGAATGGTTATCCTAGTACTGGATTCCCTGATATTTTGGGATCATTCTTATCTAAGTAACTAATTCATTATCTCCTATATATTGAGGGAATTCTCATGGAAAAGGTTAATTAAATTTAAGCAAGAGATTCATTCGAGAATTAGTGAAAGAACTGTGTGAAGGACTGATGCTACAACAGACTCTATCAAGTTCATCCAAAGGAGTTGATCTTCTTCATGCAAGTGAGCAAGTGTGTGTGTCAGAGCCAAGGGCCATCGAAATAAAGTTTGTAACATCAAGGCTCAGGTTGTAATCTTTACTTTCCATTAATATGATACATTAATATGTCCCTTTCCCATAAATCCTTTTCCACTTTATTGTATAATTCCTTGATCATATACATAGATTGACTATTGAATAGATTGTGCTGTATTCACTTTGGTTGGTTTTTGTTGTCTTGATCTTGACTACATGATAGCACTGGAGCGAAGCAGGAGCAACAAAGACCATAGTAAGAGATAATAAGGTATGTTATTATTTCTTGCTTCTTAGTTAATTCAATAGTCAAAATCTAGGGAAAGAGTATTATTCTGTCTTGATTTATTCTAGATCCAGGTGGATCTAGGGAGATCGGTTTGTGTCCACACTTACGGATTTATCCAATAACATTAGAAGACTCTGAAGAAGAATATGAAGAAGCCAAAGAAGAATATGAAGAAGTCGAAGAAGAAATTGAAGAGGTAGAAGTTAACTACCAAGAGGAATTAATGTGTGCCATAGAAGTTGTCAGAAGTGAAAAGAAGATAAATAAGAAAATACAAGCATAATAGACGTTAAAGAAGACACTCAGGAACTAGAACAAATGATTACAAATTTGAAGGTTCAAATGGAAGAAGATAAAAGAATTAAAGAAGCACTCAAAGAACAAATAGAAGAAAAAGACAAGATCATTCGAAATTTGGAAGCAGAGATTGTCACATTAAGAAAGGATCTTCAAAATAAAAATATGCAGAACAACTCAAAAGTTTTGGATGACATTATCAGAAGTAAAAAATCTTATCATGAAAAGTCCGGACTTGGATACAATCAGACAGAAAAAAGATCAAGCTCCAAAACAACATATCAAGAAACATATTCAAAAAGCTATGCAGAAACAATCAAGGGGGATATGAAGATCTACAAGAAATATTACAGGGACACTTCTCCACCGAGAAGATTCAGATTTTAGAATAAAAAAATGAAAAATAGGCCTTAGGAAGAAGAAGAATTTATAAGAGTACCTCCTTTTAGAAGATCTTCAACTCCCAGGTATCAAACTATCTTTTTTGTTTTATGTTATGAATGTAATAATTTTGGACATAAAGCTGTGAATTGCAGAGCTAACTATAGGAACACAAACAACTTTGAAAGCCATACACAAAGGAGTTATCCAAGAAGGCCTAGTGAAACATAGAGAAGAAGTTGCAATAGGTTTGAATCTTTGAGCACTGAAGTGGAATGTTACAAATGTAACAATTTTGGACACATGGACAAATATTGTAGAATGATAGTCCCTCCTAGAGATCCACAACAAAATAACAATAGTCACAGACATGAACCTCAGAAAAGGACATGGATAAGAAAGCAGGATCAATATATCAATGAAGAATGCACACTCGCTCTACAAGCTAAGAAGAAGAAATGTGGTTGGTATGTTGACAATGGATGTTCAAAACACATGATAGGTGATAGAGACAAGTTTATTAGATTACAAAAGGAAAGAGATGGATCAGTCTCCTTCA